>OZ059904.1:1068299-1258299 GCA_964057215.1 Oscheius myriophilus
TTCGTCACTATGATGGTACCTCTCTTGAGGTTCCAACACTTTAGCTTTTTAGATTTCCGTCTCTACCTGCCTTGCTATCAACATCACCACTCACTCGAGTACTTTTTCGTCAAATGTGGCTATTTCGCCCTCGATGACCATTCAGTCCTCCAAGCTACACCAGAGACATGTTCGTGAGTTTAGAATCAGAAGCGTTGAACATTTTGCGTTAAGGTCCCTACGCTGCGTGACTCGGTACATTCCAGGCCTTGTCAGGCAGGAATGTGCTTCTGGTGACCAGAGTTTGGCCCAAGGGGCAGGCAACTTAATGGAACGAATGGTGGAAGCATTTCTGAGAGAAAGGGTTCGGCTTCACAAGATGCAACGACTATGTGAGACAAATACGGCACGTTAAAGAGGAATAAAGAGTTATGGTGATAGCGCTCTTAGTCTGTTTCTCTGTCTCTCTGTCTCTCTGTCTCTCTGTCTCTCTGTCTCTCTGTCTCTCTGTCTCTTTGTATCTCTGCGTCTCTGTGTCTCTGTGTCTCTATGTCTCTGTGTATCTGTGTCTCTATCTCGGTCTGTGTTCCTCTCTGAACCTCTAAATCCTTTCTGTTTTGGGATTTTTTATACAAATCTACACAATACTCTCTTTACTTCCAAAATCCTTCCTCTCGATGTCCAGCTTCCGAGGCGGAGGGTAGCTCGCTTTCTGCTCCTGAAACTTTAAAATCTTGAAATTTCTTGTTTTATCCAATCTACCTCGGTGATAGCTTCCTCATAGTTCATTGACAATGCGTCTGGAATCAACAACTCATTCCATCCGAAGGCCCAAAGGTCGTTAACCTAAAGTTAATCCTTAACAAACAGCAAAGTTGAAGAGCTGCTTACGTGAAGGAGTATCTTACGAATGTCTGTGGGAAGACCATCCTCGCAAAGACGGGTTCTTGCCTTGACAACCAAATTGTCCACGCGGTAAGAGTTGAGGGAGTTGAGGCGGTTACCGTTCTCGGTGAGGAGGATTGCTACGGCCTTAAAAATTATTGATTTTTTGTTAATATCAACCGTGGTGCAGATTACCAGATTAGGTTGGAAACGGCCGAGTTTCCCATAGTTTGACCTACATCAGCCGCGCCGCGAAAGCTACTTCAAAGGCGGTAATATAGCCTGCGTCTCAGGCATAATTAGGCTTTTTTTCGGAAATATAAAGGGGTGCAAGTGGTATTCATATGTGTATTTGGTGATAAACTCTGTGTTATCCTAATAACGTGTGGTGTCTCGAGGCTTAGACCTACGCCCTTCGTTGCAGGACCTTTGAACCTGAAACACTTCAAAAAGGACGAAATGCGAAACGGACCATAGTTTTCAAGGATCAGATATCCTCTACAAAAAGCATATCCTCTACAGTCTAAAAAAGCATATCCTCTACAGTTGGCCCTTATATCTGCCGCAAATTTTTACTTTTCGAAGTTTTCGCACCCTTGCGCGAAAGAGCACAAAAGTTTCACTGGTAAATTACCAAATAGATACACGATATATGCTTTGGAAAAAATACGCTTCCCATGAGCTGTGCTGATTTAGCAAAAATTACAGGACTTTACCGTAACCAGGATCAAAAATCGATTGCATGAAGTGTACAGATCAAATTCGAGTCAAATCGGTGTTTATGAACATATGATAAATCCGGTTTCTCAATGAACAAAAATCGCTGTGCTTTTGATATTCTTAGCACACCCTGCCGCAAGCCTTGCGGCGACGGCACTGTCGGTAAGCGTGCTCCAATGCCAAGGGAACGCAATGGAAACTGGCTGCAGCAAACCTGAGAAAACTGCTGTATTTCCCAATGATCTGAGTTCATAGATCGATAGAGCACCTCTGAATCTCTTGGAATGAGTTTTTTGGCGGCGTAAAAATGTTTCCAACCCAAATTACACGGTTTTTTTGTGTTTTTCTCAAAGATTTACCAGACAACTATTGATGCCAAAACTCATTCCAAGAGATGCCAGTATGTGCTACTACTTTATGGTGAGAACACCTAAAATAATGTCGTATTCGTTCCGTTCTTGCTGCAGCCAGTTAGTGTACGATGTTTAGCTACCATAATCAGAATGCGAAATTCTCTATTTCTGCATTATTTTTGTTGAAACAATGTATTATAGCGTAGCTTATTTTTCACTTTCATGTTTTAAACATTCAAAATAAAAATTTAACGGTCAATTAACAAAATAATGAATTATTAAAAATGACGGCTTGCACCTTCAGGGTTGTCGTGGTGGGACCCGACCCCCCCTTAAACGGCGTTTTTCGGAAATCTGGCTGCAGCAAACGTGAGAATTCTGGGGAGTTTTTTGAAGATTTCTTTTCATAAACTGATGAAGAGTGCTTCTATCTCTTGGAATGAGTTTTTGGCGGCGTCGAAAGCATAACGGCCTGAGAAAAACGGTATTTTCTGTTTTTCAATTATTTTCCGTGGATGAATTTTCGAGCAAAAACTCATTCCAAAAGATGCAGTTGTGAGCTAAAAGTTGACAAAAAGATCCTTCGAAAAAAATGGCTGGAACGTCCAGGTTCGTTGCAGCCAGTTTGAGTTTCACGAGCCACCTGTTTGTCGCAAAAACGACATTTCCGGACCAGTTTCTTTCCATAATTAGGTGAAATGTACGGTTTTCTTATTTATCCAACATTAAAAGAGCAAATTTCGTGTTGAAATGAATAAAAATAGACCATTTTAATTAGAATTCTTAAAATCGAGACGTTCGTGTTGGAGCACGAATTCCTCCGCGCCGCCCTTTAACCCGCCGGCCTCAGCGGGCTGTGTTAGGTTAAATTATTGACAAAGTTCTTGATTTTACAGATAGTCCCCACCTCAATATCATCAGTCTCCGGACTATTATCGATCAACATATCCAACGAGTTGAACATCGGTTTGATGAAACACTTGCTCACACAGGCGTCGATTTGCAAATACACTGGGTACATCCTAAATTCAATGTCCAGTGGGAGGGGTAATCAATACTTACGCGAACAGGGTCTTAACGCAGTTCCTGAACATCAGGGCTGAGCGGGATCGAACTTCCAGCCGGTTACGGTAGTCGTTCAGAAGTAGTGCTAGGACGCAGGAAGACAGACCCATTCCCTTTTCTTCGGTCTGGATTTGATAAATGACATTTTTAGGGTATGCATGAGCGAAAAGGTTGCTCCCTGTGTGGTCTATCCTAATCCGTGTCAGCTGGGTGTCAATAGGGCACAAAGTAACGGTATTACTACCGTTGGCGCACCCACCCTTTATCATAAAAACTTTTCAAAGGCAGGATAGAGTCATTGCTCATTTTGAGCATGACATTGATTTTATGTGGCACGCTGTTAAACAACGGACAGAGTGTTATACGTAGGACAGTCAATTATTACAGTAAAGCACGTACCCTGTGGATGTGAAGAATGATACTAGCGGCTACTGGAGCAAATCGAGAATCTGCCATCCATCTTTGGTGAAGGTGTTCAGCTAAGGCTTCTGGAGAGTGACGCTGGGCTACCATACTGTAGGCTTGGACTGAAAAAAGGTTCGTCTCTGTGTCTCTGTGCCTCTGTCTCTCTGTCTCTCTGGCTCCCTGTCTCTCTGTCTCTCTGTCTCTCTGTCTCTCTGTCTCTCTGTCCCTCTGTCTCTCTGTCTCTCTGTCTCTCTGTCTCTCTGTCTCTCTGTCTCTCTGTCTCTCTGTCTCTCTGTCTCTCTGTCTCTCTGTCTCTCTGTCTCTCCGTCTCTCTGTCTCTCTGTCTCTCTGTCTATCTGTTTCTCTGTCTCTCTGTCTCTCTGTCTCTCTGTCTCTCTGTCTCTCTGTCTCTCTGTCTCCCTGTCTCCCTGTCTCCCTGTCTCTCCGTCTCTCTGTCTCTCTGTATCTTTGTCTCTCTCTCTCTCTCTTTCTTTCTTTCTCTCTCTCTCTACTAACCTGGCAATGGTCCCAACTGAGCAAGCTCAGAAAGAGAAGCAAACATCTCTCGCAAATTGTCATCCGACATTTTGCAGTTCGAAATCGATTTCTGGTAGGTTGTATAGCTATAGTGGAAATCTGGCTTTCTTCTGGTCGAGCGGAGGCAAGGAAATTAGAAACTGATCCCGGCCAGACGTGTTTCGAATCAATGGCATCTGCGTGAGAGCACATGTGTTGCGGCATGAAAACAGCTGTGACGGACGCTCGTCATGGCGGAACGCATAACACTGCGATTTGCAGCTCAATTTATGACGGGATATGGAGGGAACAATATCATTAAAAGCGACACAACAGCTTTCAAGAGATGGAGAGTTTTAGACATCCAATGAAAAAGGTAGACGGCGCAGAAAGCGGAGACTTTTCAGAGACTTTTTTTACAGAAAGACAGCGTGAAAACAATTATTCTCTTTTTAACCAATGTGTTGGTCGCTTTCTTCATATTCAGAAAACTATTCTCTTTTCCATTTTGAGCAACAAATACTGAAAAATCAAAGCGCTCAATGAACTCTTTTCCTTATTAGCATTTGCTAAAAAGCCGATACATTTTTCTCCAACTGATTTGTTTTTCTTCTCGTTTTAGTCCCACAACGATTGATTTTGTTTGAATTTTTCTTGTCTTTGGCATACTGTACCCAAATTCTGGCCTTTGTTCCATGCTTCACCAATGTCTCTTCCTTTCACCGCCGTCGCTCCTCTGGTCAAAATAAATGGGATGTGGCAATGCTGCCGGTTAACTTTGAAAGAGAAATGACAATTTTAGTGCGGCTTTTGCTGCCGCCGTTTTCAATTGAAGCTTTCGAGGGGCGGGGCGAGATCGCAATCTGCCGGAGCCTTTCCGCACGGCGTTAAACAGCGGGCACACCAAGACAAGACCTCAGTAAGATGCTATGGCGAAATTTATATTGTTTAAAATAATAAATATTACATAATCAAAGCGTCAAATCATCCAATAATCCCTTATAATAAAACGCATCAGCGGAAGTTCACGCGTTTATTTCCCCCGAGGGGAGGGTGAGGTCGGCCGTAGGCCCATCTTCACGTACTTCACGCAGATTTCACCACCGAGGGCCGAGTAATGAGTGGCCGTAGGCCATGAATGTTTGCGGCCGCAGGCGCCTAACTTGGCGGCCGAAGGCCGCGACCCATTAGGGCGCGCGCCGTTGGCGCGCGTACTCTCCTGGTTGTATTAAAATGTCCCAATCGCATTTCGTGAAATAGCGTTTTGAAATTTTGCTTTTCCGCGTTAGCAGCGGAGCACGGATATTAGCGCTGGCTTTGCAAAAGTGCATATTGCATTTTTCTGATGTTACATTACATACACATATAGTCGCTGCCCACCGAGCATGGCTGCAAAAAGGGTCCTTTTTGAACAACCTGCGCTGCTAATTAGCGAAAAAGGTCCCGTAATTGAAAGAAGCAGAGAAAAATTGTCAGCCGCTTCGGAATGCTCGCTGGGCGAGGAGTATACACACGGTTTATTCTCTAGGGCTGTTCCCTGAACCGCCAGAATGAATCACAGTTGTCGACTTTCAACCACTCGACGTTGACTTGAATGTTCCCATTCTCCTTTGATTCGGCTTCAAGTGCCTCCTGGCCAAGTTGCTGGTCAGCTCTCCTTGGGGGAAGCAACGTCTTCTCTTGTTTCTGGGACGGTCGGGGAACTGTAGACGACTTCGGTGATCCATTTGGTTGGAGCTACGTCCTCACGGGGCTCCAGTCCGGCTTGAGGACGGGCAATCCAGGCCCGGTTGGGAGACATTTTCGGATGTTAGACATTTAAATTTGCACCAACTTGCACCAGTGTGTTGACCGTACGTTTTTGCATCATAGTCATTGGTTACATAACCATTTTTTAAAAAAAAAACTGCACGTGCGCGCTTAAAAAAACCAAAATTTCTTAATGATTGGGCTACCCGCACCGACCCAGCCTTTGCGGCGCCTAGGTACTGCAACGAACGGCATAGGTCATAAACTGAGTCAACCGCAAGACGCGAGAACGTAATTAAGAAGACACATAGTTTATCGCCAAAATTCTGATTAAACTGACGCTTTCTTTGTTCAAAAATGCTAGAAAGCCGAATGGTCAGGACAGTTATATTACACGTGAGAGCCGTGGGCACGCAGAAAGCACATTAACATTTATTTCCGCTTAATCGGGTCTGCGTGAAAACATACGTTTCACGCAGTTCAACGATGACTGCCTATCGTCACTCACCCGCCTTCGTCCCTTCTAAGCGGTTGCTTCCCCATCCAGAAATGGATCAAGGTTTTATATCTTACTTTGACTAACCATATCCGTTTAGAAGTCGATGAAAAAGAATCTACTGCTGTCATGGATTATCGCGCCATGCCGGGAGCCAAGGATGAAGACACCGCCATGCCTCCGATGAAAAGGGAGAGTGTTTCGGAATTGGACAGGCACCCGATTGTCGGCACGGCGTTCCCAGCTATCGCAGAAGACACCGCCATGCCGCCGATGAAGATCAATGAGCAGACCAAGGCAAGTGTGAAATGTGACCGAGGGACAGAGAGATTGAAAAACTGAGAGAGACTGGTTGACTATTAGATTGAGAAAGACTGAAAGCACGAGAGTCAGAGACTGAAACAATTGTGTATTTAGGACGACCACGTTTTGTCGCTGAGCAACGAATTGAAGCTTACGAAACTGAAGCTGGAGGCCATGACGAACAGCCGTGATGATATGGCCACCAAAACTCGCCGCTTCCAAGGACAAGCTTCTCAAGGGCCAGGAGAAATTGAACGCAACGAGGAAGAAGCTCAACCAGAGCGAAGAAATGGCCAAACAGCTCAGGGAGGAGATGCAGAGCAACGACAACGCGCAGATGAGGAAACCGCCGAAAGAAGACGCCCCAATCGCGAAGAGCGACACGTCATCCGCATCTTCCAACAGTGGCGGCAGAAAGAAGAAGGACAACAGGAAGAGCGCGAGGCGACCGGTCCAGTGCCTGGATGGCAAGCTCCGACCGCCTGGGACATTTCTCCACAACTTCGACTTGAAGGTTAGTTTGGTCTCTCTCTCTCTCTCTCTCTCTCTCTCTCTCTCACTCACTCTGTCTCTCTCTCACTCCTTCTCTCTCTCTAACTCCCTCTCTTTCTCTCTCTCTCACTCTGCCTCTCTCACACTACCTCTCTCTCTCTCTCTCTCTCTCTCTCTCTCTCTCTATCACTCTGCCTCTCTCTATCACTCCCTCTCTTTCTCTCTCTCTGTCTCACTCTCACTCTGCCTCTCTCTCTCTCACTCTGCCTCTCTCTCTCTCTCTCTCTCTTACTTCTTCCTCTCTTTCTCTCTCTCTCTCTCACTCTCTCTCTCTCTCTCACTCCCTCTTTTTCTCTCTCTCTCACTCTGCCTTTCTCTCTCTTACTTCCTCTCTTTCTCTCTCTCTCTCACTCTCACTCTGCCTCCCTCGTTCTCTCTCTCTCTCTCTCTCTCTCTCTCTATCACTCTGCCTCTCTCTATCACTCCCTCTCTTTCTCTCTCTCTGTCTCACTCTCACTCTGCCTCTCTCTCTCTCACTCTGCCTCTCTCTCTCTCTTACTTCCTCTCTTTCTCTCTCTCTCTCTCTCTCACTCTCTCTCTCTCTCTCACTCCCTCTCTTTCTTTCTCTCTCTCACTCTGCCTTTCTCTCTCTTACTTCCTCTCTTTCTCTCTCTCTCTCACTCTCACTCTGCCTCCCTCGTTCTCTCTCTCACTCCCTCTCTCTCTCTCTCTCTCTCTCTCTCTCTCTCTCTCTCTCCCTCTCTTTCTCTCTCTCTCTCTCTGGCTCTCTCTCTCACATACACACTCTCTCTCTCGTTCAATCAAATCTCCTTCTATCTCTAACAGTACCATTATAGACGTTCAAGAAAGTTCGCAAAGCGGTTCGGGAGCATCCCGACTTCAATTTCGACGAAACGAAAATCAGTGCTCTTCTGCACTACGTCGACGAGCTGATACGCCAGGGAGTGATCGAGCACTACCACAAGAAATACGCCCTTGCGGCGCTGGTGCGCTCGTCCCGTGATGCTGCCATGGACAGGATCCTCGCGCTTAATGTAATTTGTTGTTGTTTGACGAATTTTATCAAAGATATTTTCAAGGGACCGCTCACAGGGACTGCGTACAAAACTCCGTGGTTCAGAATGTTCACCATTGGTTGCAGACAGGAGGATGATCTCGAGAAGTTGGCTACATATGCCGAAAAGAATGGATGGGATTACGATGAAATCGGCAAGGTAAATTTCTTTTGAAACTACTTAATGCAATCGGTACAGGCGTTGGTGGGCATGACGGAGAAACTCCTTCATTTTGAGGAGTACCTGATCTACATGGAGATGAAGGAGCGCAAGGCCGATGAGAAGAAGGCCGGTGAACTGAAGAAGAACGCCAAGCACGAGGATGGCCACTCTCAGTAGGGGCTATGAAGAGCTACATCTAGATGGATAGACAGAGAATCTGCGTTTATGAGTTGAATGAAAAATGAGATAGAAAGATGTGTGGACATGTGAGTGAGATAGATAGATAGATAGATAGAGAGAGAGAGAGAGAGAGAGAGAGAGAGAGAGCACGCACGCACGCACGCACGCACGCACGCACGCACGATTTCTTGCTTTTCTCCTTCGAAATGCTCAATTTACAATTTAAAAATATATTTTAATAATTGCAATACTATTCCTCACTCTTACTTCGCTGCAGCGCTGCAACGAGCAATAAAGGATTTTTTTTGCCCATTGTTTACTGGCGTCCTGCGTTTAGCAATAACTGCGCCTTCTTTGCCGGCTGGCAGTAACCGACTTTAAAAGCTTTGCTTTTTTATTTTAAAAGTTAAATTTAAAAATGTTTTCTTCAAGTTTTCAAAATGATAAATGACGACAAAATTTCAAGATTTTTATTTTAAAATATTTGAAAATACCCAATAAATTATACTCGTTTTTTTATGTTTTTGGACTTTTAGGTACAGCAGAGTTGATAAACTCTTGAAATTTCAAATTTCAGTTTAATTCTATGTTTAATTTTCGTTTTTCTGTGCAAATTCTGTCGAAATCTGTGATTCACGTCGTTTTTGTTCGCTTCGTCCTTGGAATTTTTTGTTGAATCAGCTGTTCTTTGTGATTTTTCTTTTCAAACAGCGTTCTAATCACCGTTTTTGAAACAATCAGCCGGATTCCTTCTTATTTTTGTGAAATAAATTATTTTTTCTTGTATAAAACTCCGAAAAATGATGTTTTTAGGGTATGTTGAGGAGGGTGCGGCTGCCGGTCGTTACCTGCCGTGGTCTGGCCGACGCTCCGGCCAGGAAGAGGCCTGCGATCAAGGACGGGCCTTCTTTTAAAGATTTTGTCACTTCAGGTGAAGAATCTTGATTTTTTGTTGTTTCTTAGTCATTTTTATCGATTTGAGTGCTTTCTCCGATTCCCGGGTCGCTTTTGCCCCCATAAAATTGCTTTCAATGGTGCCGGAGGGCTTTGAACTACTTTTGGTGTCATTTAAATCAATTGTTTCAGTTTGAACCGTGTTTTGGCCGCTTTTGGGTCAATAAGCTTGCTCTGGCTACCTCAGGCCGATTCAAACACTTCCTGACAACCTTTGGCCGCTTAAAATGTACCTTGCCAGCGTCAGGTCGCTTCAGCTAGATCCTTTCAACCGAAGAGCTTGAAATAGTTCATGATTTCACCAAACCGCATCGGGTGGAGGTCCTGATAGCCTCAGGCCGCTTCAGATAGTTCATGACTGCCTCAGGCCGCTTAACATTGGTCCTGGCAGGCCCATACCACTTTAAATACGCCCTGGCAGCATTATTCCGCTTCAAATTGATTCTGGCAGCATCAGGCAGTTTCTTCGCCATCTTGACGAACTCACTTTGATTCAGACGGGTATCGGCAGTCACGAGGCGCGTTAAATAAGCCCTGGCAGTACTGAAAGTGGTCTTGACAGCCTCAGGCCGCTTATAATTCATCGTGGTAACCATAGGCCGCTTAAAATATGTCCTAACAACCTCAGACCGCTTCATTTAAGTCTTGATAGCATCAGACATCTTTCAAAAGGCCCTCATCGTGGTAGTCCCAGGCCATTGTTCCAGCCTTGGACAGCTTCAGGCCACTAAAATGTGGCCTAAATGGCCTCAGGCCGCTTCAGATAAGCCTCAGGCTCCCCAGGTTCGCATTAAACCGCCTAAAAGTGGTTCTAACAGCCTCAAGCCGCTTCAAATAGGCACAGAAAGCCTAATGCCGCTTCATGTGTGTCGTGACAGCCTCAGGTCACTAAAAGTTTAAATTCTTTAGTTTTTATGCTCAAAAATCTACATTTTCCCTAGCCAGTATCGACGAGGCCGTCTCCAAGTACGAGGGAAAGCTGAAGCTGGAGAAAGGCGACAAACGCCTCCGCCTGCCGCCTTGGTTGAAGAAGGATAAGGTTGGTTATTTTCTATTTTTATTTATTTTTTCTGTGCATTTTTTTTAATGTAAAACGCGATATTGTGAAAATTGGAATTCTGGGGCTACAATTTGAGTTCCCGCCAAAAGTTTAGTTAAATTGCATTTTTAGGTCCTGCCCCACGACAATGACAACGTGGCGAAGCTGAAGAAACAGCTCAAAGGCCTGAAACTGGCGACAGTTTGCGAGGAAGCCAGGTAACTTTATATTTTAATTTTTAACCCTGTTTTTAAATATTTTTTGTATAATTTTTATTTTTTCCGGTGTCCTAACCTGGGCGAGTGCTGGGGAGGATCGGAGGATTCGCTGTCGACGGCCACCATTATGCTAATGGGAGACACCTGCACCAGGGGATGCCGGTTTGTTTATTTTGTATTTTTGTACTTTGTATTTTTATCTTAATCAACGTCAATGTGTGGTTGCAGGCGGCCTGAGGGTGCCGGAATGTGAGAAAGCGGCCTTGAACGTAATTTTGAGGCGGCCTTGGGTTGTCATTCAGCCAATATTCTTTATATGAATGCCGACTTTCTCAAAAAGCGGCCTGAGTGTTCAGGAATGTGCTAAATGCTGATTTTTTGTTGTTGTAAACATACATTGTCAAGCTCCGCCTTAAGCGGCGGCGGGGCCGTCGCAAATTTAAGTGTTCGTCAAATTTTGGTAACGAAGGGGGTCCGCCGCAATTTTTCGAAACTTTTTGTAATAGAAGAGGGCGTCGCAAAATTTACCCCCGCGGTGGGTTGCCCCAGTATGGTTGTAAATGTCGCTTAAATCGGTTTCAGAGCGCCATATTTCTTTAAAAGCGATGTGGTGATGTCACAGGCCTTTTTGGAGCGGCCTGACGTTGACAGATTAGCCTAAAATGTGGCGCTTCGGATGGAAATTTAGGTTAGAGCGGCCTGACGCTGCCAGGATGGATTGAAGGCGGCCACGGGTATCGCAGAAGTACTCAAAATGTCGGAAATTTATGTATGAATTTGGGCCTGGATATGTTCCCAAATATGGTATAATTTTTTCTTAGCTAACTGCTGCTCCCAAAAGCTAAACTGAAATCCGGCCTGAGGGTGCCATCTGCACCTAAAAGTGGCCTGAGGGCGTCAAGTATGTCTTAAAAGCGTCCTGAGGGCGTCAAGACCGGGTTCTCAAATGAGGGGCCGGGCCAAGGGATTTTTTTAGGACGGGCCGGGGCCCGGTTATGAAAAATTAAATTTTAAATTTTGTGTAAATCGGTACAATAATTTTTTAACCTGTTTTAAATTACTTAATTATGTTTGTTACTAACATATACGTCAATATTAGTCGTACAAAAAAGAATGTCATCGACAGGGAGCGAACCCTGGTCGTGTGGGTGGCAATCTGCCTGTGTGGTCCAAGGAAAACGGGCCGACCGAAATTTTTCCATTTGGCCCGGCCCGGCCCGTGAGAACCCCGGCCGAGGGTGCCAACGATACCTAAAAGCGATCAAAGGACGTCGCAATTCATAAAAAAGCGGCCTGGGGCGCCAATTGCACCTGAAAGCGGTCTTATTCTGCGCTCACCCTTAAGGTTCCTAAGGTTTCAAAAAATGTTTTCAAGCGGCCTGAGCCTACCATAACTCACTATTTCCAGCTTCTGCTCCGTCAAAACGGCCCGCAAGCCGCCGCCACTCGACCCCAACGAGCCTGAACACACCGCAGAAGCTGTCGCCTCCTGGGGCGTCGACTACATCGTCCTGACCTCCGTTGACAGGTAAGGATTTGAATATATTCTTTGTCTTTCTGTGTATCTTTGCATCCTCTTATCCCTCTCTTTACAGAGACGACCTTTCCGATGGAGGGGCCAGCCATCTGGCCAAAACCGTGAAGCTTCTGAAGCAGAAGAAACCGGAACTGCTCGTCGAGTGCCTTCTGCCTGATTTCTCCGGCAACGCAGAGTCCATCTCCCTCCTCTCCAGGTGATTTTTTTCTTCGCATTTGTGTCTTCTTACAGATTTAGCAATATTGCATTCACAGAAATTCTTACATTTATGTATCATTGTGGCATAAGCAGATCGCTTTCAAACACAACTGATACCCTGAGGCGGCTTTTGGTGCCAGTGACACCCACAGGCCGCTTTCATGCAAAGATGGCTCTACCAGATCGCTTTTAAACACGTGTAGCGGCTTCTGGCCGCTTTCAGGCGCAGACAACGCCATGAGGCCACATTTAGGCACAGCTTAGGCCCTCAGGTCGCTTTTCTTCAATAACCGGGACCCCAAGGCCGCGTTTAGACATAAATGACCCCATTCGGCAGCTTTTAGGCGCGGCAGGTACCCGCTGGCCGCGTTAGCGCAACGAGGTAGCTCTTAGACGCAGCTGACATCCTCAGGCATAGCCGCGAATGCCACCCCTAGGCCGCTGTTAGACGCAACTGGCACCGCCAGGTCGCTTCTAGACTCAGATGACGCCCTCAGGCCACCTTTAGGCGTAGTAGGCTTCTTCAGGTCGCTTTTATGAATCAAGTCGCCTTTGAAACTGAACCTAACTCCCTTAGGCCGCTTCTTAAAGGGTTTCGGCATCCTTAGGCCGCTTTGGTGAATTTCTTCTGCCGGCATCCTCAGGCCGTGCAAACCGGAGATACTTCTAACAAAAAATACCAATTTTTAACCTCAAACACTGATCGAATTATTGAATTATGTCGTAAAAACCATATGTTGACGTTAGGTGCTTTGGTACCCACGTACGTCTGTGTTGGGTAAAAAATGGTAACACAAATTAAAAATGGGGCTTAAGTGTCCTCCGCACCACGATTGGGGGGCTTACGCTTCAAGCCCCCAACCCTGCTTGTCCTGCCCTTGTAAAAACTGTACCGAATTACTCAGAATTTATGTTCAGAAGTGGTCTCGACGTCTACGCCCACAACGTGGAGACGGTGGAACGCCTCACCCCTTGGGTAAGGGACCCCAGGGCCAAGTACCGACAGTCTCTAGCCGGTTAGTTCCACTTTTTATGAAATAATGTGTATTTTTCCACAAACTTTGGAGTTTTTGTTGCTTTCTCGTAGAAGTACGCCTAAAACTTAACTTATTGTTGGGTTTCTGTCATAAATCCAACCTTTTCAGCTCTGAAGTTGGCCAAGGAGGAGAATAACGCCGTCATTACCAAAACTTCCATCATGCTGGGTCTGGGAGAGAGCGATGAGGAGGTTCGTATTTTTTATTGGAGCAGTGTCAGGCTCTGGCCGCTTCTCATCGCTTGTAGTCACGCTTGACATCCTCAGGCCGCTTCTAACTGCCTTCTTTTCAGATCGAACAGTGCATGGCCGACCTCCGCGAGCACAACGTCGACGTGGTCACGTTCGGTCAGTACATGCAGCCGACGAAGCGTCATTTGTTGGTCAAGGAATGGGTCACCCCTGAAAAGTGAGTTTGCCGTGGAAATACTCTGCCATAACCGGTTTTTAATCGTTTTGTTAAAATCCTGTTACGCAATATAAAAAAAAACGCAACTCCCGTTTTCGCCTGTGAGGGTCGCACCTATGTGTATTTGCCAAGGGACTCGCGCCACATGCCGCTTGTAGAATGGGGGGTTCCGCAAAACGGACCCCATTAGTAGCAGGTTAGAGTATCGTTGGCATAGGATAATTCATAATCGTTCATACATACAGGCTAAAAGTGGTGTTGAATTTGCTAACCCCGGGGTTATCAAATGACGGGCCGGTCCGTGCCGAGGAATTTTTTGGGACGGCCTGTGTATAAAAAAGTGTCTGTCCAAATGGCCCGACCCGTGAGAACCCCGCGCAACCTCCACAATACAGCGAGGCTCGAGAGTCGAGTGCACAAGTAAGAAATCTCTCAAGTCAAAATGCGTGTCTAGATCCGAGGGCAGGTGCGTAGCAAGAAAAGAGTTTGTCTGTTTAAACGCGGTAACCACTATTAAGATAAATTGTTAGACTTTGTTAGCTACTACTACGTGTTAAATCCAGTGCCTCAATGTTAAAATCACGCTGGTTATTAGCATTTCCGGGCCTATAGGCGGCCTGGCGCTGACAAATATTGTCATCCGTCTGTTTTATTCTAATTTCCTTCCACTTTCAGATTCGACTACTGGGGCGAGAGGGCCCGTTCCCTCGACTTCCTCTACGTGGCTTCCGGTCCCCTGGTGCGGTCCTCCTACAAGGCCGGCGAGTTCTTCCTGAAGAACGTCATTCAAAAGCGGCAGGGAGCTTCCTCAGCCGCCGCTTCGTTGTGATATGTACGGTATTCCATAGTTTCGCTGTTCAGAAGAGTACACGGTAGCCCATTATTTTACCGGTTATAACCTTGTTGATTGCCATAAACTAGTCGTTTTTCTCCGCTTTGCCCTAGCCATTTGGTATTTTACCAATGCTATATCTGTTTAAGTCCCATTATTAAGCTGTTGTTATTGCAGAAGATGAAATCTTTCGAAGGGCGCGGCACCATCTACCAAGTGGAGCAAAAGTATATTATTATTTCGTGAGTTTAACAATTTTTTTTGGGTTTTATGGCTAAAAGTAATTTTCCCGGGACGGTAAATTTTTGGCTATAATTTTCTTTTGTGGGTAAGATGGGTAATATTCCAGGAACGGCGGGTCGTTCGTCTATTGTTCGAGGATTGTCTGTCCCAACAGCTTTGTCAAAGGCGATGCGGTGAAGTACAGAGCAGAAGCATGGGATCCAGAGAGATTGGTGAGTTCCTTAAGGTTTTTGAGTTTGCTTTGGCAGCATAAGGCCGCCTTTTTCCAACCGAAGGCCGCCTTTTTCAGCCGGACTACCTGGCCACCCTCAATATCAAAGCCAAGGCGACGATGGTGATCAGGGTCAACGCCGCCGAGCACATACACAACGAGGAGGCAGTCGTCTCGAAGATTAACCACAAAAACCAGTCTTTTCTTTTACGGTGCGTTTTGAAACCAATTTTTTCAGAAGACGTCTTTTATCAATTCAAAATACTTCTGCTTACTTTTGAAGCTTACCATTTGAAATATTCAGTTCGAATTTTTCGTCAATATGTGTAGGTTGACGCTAAAATGTTGTCAAGGCGTTCTGAGGGTGCCAGAAAACACCAGAACTGGAATTTGGTTCTTAAAATTTGCATAAAGCGGCCAGAAAGCGGTCTCACTAGTCAGAAAGCGCGGAATCTTGCTTATTCCCGTTGCAGGTCTTATAAAGGTGGCCTGATGATGCCAGGTTTATTGTCCACAAAGTCAAACAACACGGTGTTTCGGTTTTCGAGCGGTCTCACTAGTCTGACTATGTAGATCGTAGTTTTTGTTCCGGTCTCTCATTTTCTCTTAGAACTCTGTGTTGCATCTTAAATTGGTGTGGATCAGGGCTGGCAAAGGGCCGGGCTGGCCCGCCCTGTAAAAATTCGGTCCAGGCCCTCAAATTTGCTCCACTTTTGCATTGGGTTTCCGATACCGGGCCGACCCGCTCCCTAAAAAATCGGGCCCGGGGCGGCCCTCAAATTCACCAGCTCTGGTGCGAATTCAAAAACAGTTTTTAAAACAGAAATAAAACTGTTTTTAAAACTGGCAGAAACGCTCACGCCTGGAGAATTTGGTTCGAGGCTGGATAGGAGCGTTTTGGTTCGAGGCTGGATAGGGGGCTCTGTGCGGAAGCCCCACAAATGGAGCTATGGTAAAGTTTGTTACCATTTTCAATCAAACGCCGAATCAAGTAGTAACCGATGTTTTGGTTCAATCCGTTTGTCTCCGAATGACTTCGAACCACGAAAATTGGGAGCATTTTTTGGTCACCCACATTTTTGTTCTGTTCTCCCAGACCTGGGCAATCGGACCTTTTTGGTCGGTCTGGCCCTTCGGGAAAGCTTAAACTTCGCACCAAAATTTGAAAGAGGAGATCTTTTCTTGATCGTTCCTCTGTCTATTGTTGACGGCTGCATATGCCAATCTTCAAGTTCAATGTTATGAACACGTTCTGTAGTGGATTTTAACACAAAGTCCAACCGAAAACCAAAAACCAGCCGAGTTCATAGCTGGACGTGAGGTACTCGGGGTACCTACGTATTTCGGCGTTTGATTGAAAATCTTAAGAAAATACTAAAGGGGGCTTACGTTGCCCCCGAGGAACCATTTGGGGGGCTTACGTATCCAGCCCCCAAACGCTGCCTGTCCAGCTATGGCCGAGTTTCAATTTTCAGCTATGACTGGATAGGGAGCGTTTTGGGGCTTTCGGAATGCCTAAGTCCCCCAAATGGTGCCACGGAGCAATATAAGCCCCCTTGATTTTTTGCTACCATTTTCAATTAAACGCTGAATTGGGCAGGTGGCGAAATCACCTGACGTCCAAAAAACGAGAATTGTCAAAAAACACGCTTCTCGCGAGAAAATGAGTCAGACTCACGAAGAAGAAGCCGCTTTGCGGTGTAATCCCTTGGATGTGTGCCGCACAGTCTGCAAGGATGACTTTCCCTTGCCAGGCCACACTAGAAACAAGGGAAAAGTGCCAAAACTCCTCTCCAGCTGTGGGAAAATGCGGCAAGCACGGGCTGTTCCCCGTTATCTTGATAAGCGAGGGGGTTGGCGTGTGTGTGAATTCATCACATGGCCGTCCCTTGTGCTACAAAAGGCCGTAAACACAAAAGCTGACGCATCTCTCTCCTTTTTGGAGCCTTGCCAGCGACGCCACTCGCTCCCGTTTCGCCTTCCCGCACTTTACTTTTAAGAATCGATGTTTACCCTGACCGTAATCACGTTTCCCCTATCAAAACACGACTGTTTCCCCGGTTTTCACTGGGAAAGGCGTGTTTGGCGTCAAGAAATCAGCCAATCACAACGTAATACTACGTTTCACACGCCAAAAGTTCAGAAATCACGATTCCGAACTGGCGAAAAACTTCAACGCTGGGAATTTTCGAATTCTAAGTCAATAGGAACTTTCTCTTTTTTCTTAAAAACCAGTTTTCCAGTAAATTTGTGAAATAAAATGATAGCTCCGCCTGGGATCGCACCAGGATCGTTCATGCGGAATTTTCACTTGGCTCCATAATGCTATTAAAAATTGGGCTAACCCGTTTGAAAGTAGGTGATTAAAACCCCCTAATAAGCTGATTTTTCAGTTACGGGAAGGACCTAATCTACTGTAAAGCGGATTTTTACTATGCCGATATCGAAGTCGACGACATTGTGCGTTTTAGAGCCGAATCGTGGGAGAATCCGGTTGGTTTTCATTTAATTTCTTTTTATTTCTCAATTCTAGTTGTAACCCGCCTCTCTCCCCTAAAGTTACATAAAAGGTGGAATGACACAAGCAAGCATGGCAAAATTTGGGAAAACTTTAGGAACGGACCAGCCCGATAAAATTTTGTTATTTATTTGTGATTTTCTTATTGAAATAAGGCATACATTTTTGGCCGGGCCGGCACGTTGCCATGATTGTGTCACACAAGTAGTCAAATTTACTTTTTCCGTGAACGTTTGCTTCTAATTTTCGCCTATAGTCTGCGTCGTTCGCGTAAAGTCGTGGTCATTTCCATCCCAATCTCACTAATGCGCGGTTGCCTCTTCCACTCGCTTCGAAGTCAGGTAGAGTTTTCTCAAATTTTTTGTGATTTAAAGGACGATATCTTTTCGCCAAATCAAGAATGTCAAAATTTGGGGCCGGCCCGCTGCTATGGTCCTAATTTAGGTTCCTAAAGTGGTGTTTTAATACTTACATCAGCTAAAACTATAACTACTTTAGCTCTAAAACGACGGTTTGTAATAGATGTTTAAAATTCACTTATTTTCAGTTTTGGAAGTCTTTTGTTTCACTTTTAGGGTTCCCTTGAAAATCTGTCTTTCAAACATAATTTCTTAAATCGAACTTTTTAAATGCGTTGAACTTTAGCTAAAGTATAATGTGAGACAACTCAACAAAAATTTGCTCGCAAAATTTGTTAAAGAAGGGTGTCCGTCGCAAATTTTTTGATCTTTTTGCATTAGAAGGGGCTGACGTAAAACTGACTCCCGCGTTGGTGTACCCAAGTGTGGCCGCGCGTCGATTTTTGATCAATCTATCTATCTATCTATCTATCTATCTATCTATCTATCTTTATTCCTGTATCGCTACTGATTTTTATCACAAGTCAATATCAATATCAATATCTTGTGATCAATATCTTCTTTATCTATGGGTCCCTGCCCTATGAAAAGGCCCGGCCCTATGAAAAATCCTTTGCCCGGACTCACCCCATAAAGAGGCGCGAGCTTCTTGCGGTACGTACATGTGTTATTTGGCGTTTGGTTGAAAATGCCAACAAATATTTAAAGGGGAGGGACAGCATCGAGCCCCCGAACGTTCATGGTCCAGCCATGGCTGGCCCTTTAGTTGAAATCCCCGTTTTCAACCGATTCCCAAATAAAGGCTTTCTCATTTCAGCCCTCGAACCTGGCCGACCAGTACGTGCGTTACAAGGCCTCCTCCGTGCGATTCGTGAAGAAACCCGGCTCCGTGCTGGCCACCGGCACCTTCAACCTCATCGACGCCAAGGGCCACTACGGCTACGTCGACGGAATACTCATGGTGCCTCTGTTTTAGTGGGAAAATGACTGATTTTTTGCTCAGAACGGCTCTCACTGCAATATATACGTCACTGCTGGAGTTGTGACACCGCCATGCAAGGATCTCAACGCGGTTAGTTATTCTTTTTATCCTTTTTTTGGTGAACGTTTGTTTTTTAACGGGCTTTACCCGCAAAATAAAGCAAATTTCTGTAAGAAGTGTGATTTTTAGATGTTCTCTGTTCAAGAGAGGAGTATAGTCCGTCTACTGGCAGTGGAGCAGGCGGCCAATCGGAAGAACAGCCAGACGAAGTGGAGGGCCACGGTGATGACGGATGAGTACCACTACGTGACGGAGGATGGGGAGGTCGGACTGGACCCCGCATATGCTGATGAGGTGAGAAATTTGGCGAAGAAATACGCGGGAGCATACCCATAGTTCTTACGGACCGGGCCGACTTATATAAAAACCTCGGTTCGGCCCGTCTACTCGGACCACCTTGAGAAACTGTCACCCACGTCACCAAGGTTCGATCCCGGTCGGGTCGCTTTATTTTTGCTAGCTTAGAATTATTTCAAATCATACTTTGGGTCAATTTTGCGACAGCCCCCTCTATTATTAAAAGTTTGCTAAATTTGCTACCGATCCCCTCTTTTAACAAAATTTGCCGAAAACTGAAAATTACGACGGCCCTACAAGCGTTTATGGCGGAGCTTGACAATGTATGGTTCAAATATGTAATAAAAGCATTATGAAAGAATTTTAAAAAATGTAAGCTTAAAAAAGTTTGACAATACTTCGACCATACTCGGTAGGACATAGCTCGCCCCGGGTTAAAGGCGGTAGCGCACCATAAAATGCAGAAGTTATGGGGGATTGGTTAGGTACTATTTCTGATTAAATAAGCTCTGAGAGCACAACGGGGGACTGCCTCATTTTCGGTCCCAAAAGTTAGGGGTGGGTATCCCAAATGGCGGACTCTCCCGAAATATTTGCAGGAGGACCGCTAATTGGTGTATTTTGAGGACGAAAAACTTGGATATTTAGTAAGGAAAAGAGGGAGCTCATTTGGGGTGTAGCTAGAGAAGTCCGCCCGGCTTCTCCGCTATCGATATGGGCGTAGTTGCAGCTCAGATGTTAATAAGGCCTGCCTATCACGACACTGAAGAAACGGCTTATATAAGGCTAAAACTGGGTTATATAACAGGTTCTGTTTCCTGTTGTGAATAACTTAGTTGGGCGGGCTATCTGTAAAAACACGGATATATAGGTTACAAGGAAAACCCCTTCGAAGGCGGTTGTTTTAACACCAAGCCCAGGCTGGGTAGGCCTTAAGTTTGTAGTTTCATTCTACTGTCATACTCTAGTTACAACAGCAGAATATTCGCACGACGGAGTGTTACATTCACCCGCAGAGGGAGGGGTCTTCAAAAATTTGGAACTTTTTTTTACATAGGTTTTCTTCATTTTAACAAACCCATGGCTGTACAGGGAAACATATCTGATCTTGTTGTATAATGTGGAAAGGGGCATCCTTAAAGTGGGGGAAAATTATACTAACGATGACGCTTTTCAAAACCGCGGTCTAACGAGGGAAGTCCGTAATGGTACCCCCGGAGTTTGAAACGAGATTTTTTTATAAATGTAAGAATCTAAATGAAAAAATTTAAAAATCGGGAACATGGGAAGGGAAAACCATTTTCGGATTTTCCTATAATTCTAAAAACAAAGAAAAGATTTCCCGACTAAAACAAAATTTTCAAAAACAAAAGATGTAATAAAAAAGTTAAAGTTGAAATGAGCAAAAAAAATTATAAAAAAAAGTACCGCCGGGGATAGATCCAGCATAGCTCATCTTTGACAGTTCACTTAACCACTTTACCACGCTTTCACACTTTAGCGGTCGATTTCTTCCCAAGATAAGCCACATTTGCGTAAATGCATAGTTTAGCATAGAAACGAAAACCGACATTTCTCGGCTCCCATGTGTCCGCAGCAAAATTGGAGATCACTTTTAGGGACAACTTTTTATGCTCTATCAAATGGTATAGGTCTCGTTTCAAACTCCGGGGGTTCCCTCGTAAGTCATATGGGTGCCACTGACACCTGCTTCCCCGCTTTTTCTACCCATCATTGGGTGAATATTCGGTTTACACCCCTTCTGACACTCGCTTCCCTTTTTACGACTCGATGAGGTGCTAGATGTTGTTTACTCCACAATGACGTTACCCATTTTGATAACGATTTCGATTTTTCAGATAGGCGAAGAGGATCCCGGCGCGTCTTCCTCCCATACAGCGGAGTATGAAGCAGCTGAGATGTAAGTTTTTCTATATCTTTGTACTCTCTCGCTCTCTCTCTCTCTCTCTCTCTCTCTCATCTTCCTCAAAACTCAAAATTGTTTCAGATCGTCAAAGAAAGCCGATGGAGACGCCGCCAAAAAGGAGAAGAGATCGGCCGCACCGTCGCCGTCGGAGGAGGAACAAGAGGGAAGAAAGAAAATCGCGGATGCTATCGTTTTTCACAAGGGATTTGCCTCCATTCCCTTCGGTTTGTGGAGTTTTCCTTTTGAAAAATGGATTAAAAATAGACCTGTATAAACGAAAATTTGCTCAAAAATACAAAAAAAAAACTGAAAAATTAGAAATTTTGAGAAATTGTTCAACAAAGTATTTTTGATTGTATATGCGACCTACAATTAACAGAATAAGTTTTCATGTTTTAGAATTCACGATTTTCGAAGGCAAAAAAAGCAATGTTCGCCATACCCTAAATTGGGGTAAGGATCTGCGGGGGGTGCGCATACCTGGGCAACCTACCGCGGGGGTCAATTTTGCGAGGCCCCCTTCAATTGTTGAAAGCGTCGATAATTTGCGACGGGTCTCCTTTTCTAAGAAAAACTGCCGAAAACTTAAAATTGCGACGCCCCTACCGCCCCATATTGGGGAGCTTGCCCATGTATGGGGGTGCGCCGGGGAAAATCGGGACCCTGAGTCAGGAAAGGGGTTTTCGGGGGGCCCGCAGGGAGGGCAAAAATTGTGTCCTCGAAAACGCGTAAAAAGGGGGGGGGGTTCCGCCGGCCCACCGGACCCGCCAAAAAATCCGGGGTGCTCCGCCCGGACCCAGCCGCACCCACCAATTTAGGGTATGATGTTCGCGCCAAAAACGCCTAAGGCATGCCACAAATTTTCCCACCACTGAATGAAAAAGGTAACGCAATTCCCACAAAAAGTTCGAACAATCGGGCATATTTACAAGGAAATAACCAATGTATTCGGTTAAAAGAGCCTCAAAAATCAGCTGAAAGCGGCTTAAACAATACCCCGGTAATATAATACAAACAACAGCGAAAGCTACAAACACCGAACAACTTTTCAAAGCATTGAAAACAACGACCAAAAATCGGGAAACGATGCTCCAAATATTGAATTTGGTGAACTAGTTGTGATTTATCGACAGTTTCACGTAACTTTGTATTATTGTTGAAATGTTGATTGGAAACGGTGAGAGCCACAGTTTGTTTTTAAAAAAAAAACACTATTTTTATACTTTGTGAGCATTCGGTTTTCACACAACTGATGAAATTGTATGAATCACAATAGAAAAACCACGCGGAGTCATAAATAAAAAGGAAACCTTGTTTAAAAACCAAACCACCGCAAAAATAGCAATTCTGGTATACGTCGAACACCAACAGTTGTTTGATGCAACAGCCCCTGTTTTGTCTGGAACGCATATATCAGCAGGTGGCTTATTTTGGCTGTATATGTATAAAAACCGACTTTCTTAATTAAGGTCGCTGCCAAAGTTTTTGTTTGAAATTTACCTGATTTTCGAGTTGCATTTGGTTTTGTGTTATTCGTAGGATATTGGACGAACACTATAAGCCAAATCATATATGAACAAGCTACCCGTGGGGTTCGTTCTGCGCGACCCCCCACAATACAAATGCGACGAATGGCTTAATCCTCCAAGTGAGAAATTCGGCTCGGTGCGCCCACTCAACCGAAAGTCACGTCGATGTTTTTCTTTGAACCAAATTGAAGAAAGTAGTTCTGGCGAAGATCTTTTACACTTTCTGAGCTTCTGAATTTCAAACAGCTGATGAAATTGTATGAATCACAATATTCATGACGCTAGTTTCTATAAACTACACGGAATAATAAATAGTAAGAGAAAATGGAAATTGCGAAATGTGACTGTTGTATGCGTAGACCACCATTGGTTGTTTGATGCAACAGCGCCTGTTTTGTCTGGAACGCATATATCAACTCGTGACTTTTTTCGTTGCAAATGTATAAAAACCGAAAAAAATTTCTAATAGTCTGTTTCTTTTTTATCACCTAAAGTCGGTGTATCACAAAGGAAATCAAGAATATTTCCTTTTTCTGTGATTTTGGGCACGGCTTTCTATGACTATGGATCTGATACGGTCGTTCTTTTCCTATTTTGCCGTCTAGTCGCATTGAATTTGATAAAGTTGAAAGATAATTCATTATCCGAATCAAATAAAGATCGAGTATTTACGCGTTAAAAACAACTACGTTATTGATACCCTTCTAGAACAGTAGACCACGTGACTTTGTTGACCAAAGGACGTGCGACAAGGAACGCCTAACTACTAAGAGTGTCTGACGGTCGTTTACTTTTCTTGCCCTTTCTTTACTTTGCTATACTTTTTTTCATCCACTTGCTGGCATTCAATTCATCAAACGGTATAGTTGAACTTAAAACGGTATAGTTGAACTTAAAACGGTATAGTTGAACTTAAAACTAGTGTGTGACGAAATGCTGTTTTTATAGGGTTGAAATACACCTACTGCATAATTTTCACTGCAAAATTGCTGCAGATCTATATATGTGCTGATTTGAGTCACTTCTGTCTTGTTTATGGGTTGGCCATGGGGGGGGGGGGCAAATTTAGAAACTGAGCCCCACGTTTGCGCTGTAGTCTCTGATTTGGCTGGTAAGGTTGACTAACTAAATCATTTCGGCTATTGAGGCAACTTGACTTAATAGCCAAAATGAAAAAAAAATGGCCCGAAATCTGCTTGTTGATAAGGACTATTAATGATGTGGTTATGCGGTTTGAATATAACTTCTGTCAGACGCAAGCTGTATTCCCTAATGTTTACACCACCCCCCCCCCCCCTCATTTTTTTTTAAAAGTATGAACCGTAAATATTCCATTTAAATGTTGAAAATGGTTTCAGCCGCCAGAATTTGGTATATCGCCCTTATTCCAGAAATTTAAACTATTGCATCGAAAAGAAGGGCCTGTTTTTGCACAAAAACCCGATTTTGGGCTAAGAGTCGCCCCCTCTGACCCGCATTTGCCATGTTGTTATTAGCCGCTGGTGTATCTTCGCTTCGCCCCTGGTCAAATGACTCACGTGCCCTCCGGTTCTGCCATCATCGTGTCTCTCCGTCTGTTTATGTGACTGTTGTCTGTGTGGAGACGCGCCGTGTATAATGTCATCCTTATCTCGCGCTCTCATCAGATTGACGCCTACCGTTGCGCGCTTTTTCCGCTGCCATCGCGCCCTGTGGTCAGCCGGTTTCCACACCTTTCCAAAGACGTGCCGTTTCTGTAATTTGTCCTTCCCTTCCACAGCTGGGATTGTTTTTGGTGTGGTTTTACTACACACGTGTTGCGCAAGAACGCTGCGCGCGAGAGAGACAGAGCGCAGCTGTTCGCGCACCGCGAGTGACCCCGCAATTGGCAGAACTTTCTCCACCACACAGCCACACCGCGCGCCAGCCAGCCAACCGGTTCCCCCAGCTTTTTCTACTCTTTATAGCTGTAAATTTTTCAGCGATAGCGGCAATTAGCGCGTTTATCGTCACTTTCTTCTCATTCCCCCTTTTAAAGAAAATCAAACTGTTACAAAAAGCCGAACAAAAAATGGCTGAAACGCTAATTTTGATCGAACATAAACTAGCTGGCGAAAAAGGGAAAGCGCTTTATTTGTTTGACTGCATGACATAATCACGGGCCAGCCCGGGCACGACTGCAAATCTTGCTGAAGAAAAATGGTTTCTATTTTCGGCCGCCCCGTTGCCACGCGTGCTTTCTGGTAAGCAGACGTGCCACTCGACATTTCGACACCGTGACTATAAAATTAAAGGTTGTATCCCTTTGTCCCAGATGTTTTCCGATCCCCTTGGTTGACGTAGTAGCCACCGTTTCCTTTTGGACCAAAATGTGCTATACTCTATGGAAAATTAACTGTTTAGTGCGGTTATGGGGTTTTTTGTTCCGTAAAGGGAGTTTTTCCACATCCCAATGTAACTCCTTTTATTTTGTAATCTTTTGGCCGAATTTGGCTGGGCAACAAGTTGAGACCTCCTTTTTCAAGCCCTCACAACAAAGCAGTACTCACGCCCCGATAACTAAAATATCGCAAGCACCTTTAGCCATTTTCTCCCGTAAACTGTCATACTGACGTGAATTTGAGCGTTAATGACACCCAGCTGGTACGAAAAACGGTACCCACGAGGTATGGACTTTATTAGAACAGGGATGCGGATTGGATATCCCGAAACTTTTACCCAATGTCTGCCGGCTCCCCATTATCTGTTCAGATCTTACTATACCTTTTTTCTCTTTTTGTAGACTCAAAAACCACTATGAACTGCTAAGAGTGGTTAAGGAATATGTTGATGTTTGTTTTTTCAACAGTTGCCAAATGATGTAGCTACATTTTCTGTAGTTGCGAATCACACAACAACAGTGACGCCGATTTGTGAATCAACGCGCTTTGAATGACTGTTAATAATCATTCTCTGTGCCGCTTGAATGCAATTCTGCAACAACGGAATCCACACAAATGCGTGTGAATGCGAGACATTTTCAATCAATGAAAAACTGTAATGTTTGTTTGTTTTTTCGCAAAGTGAGACAGTTCTCGTCCGTTTTTGAAAACCTACTTGTAAGGACAAAAACAGAGCAAAAACACCATCTTTATAGCAGGTGTATTTTGTTTTCCAACGAAATTATCAGCTGATTGCGCCAGTGTTTGAATTGGTAGCCATTTAGTGATACCAACGGGCTTGTTTTTAATACTATGGCCACTATACCCTGCTTCAAAAATAGATTCTGAACCTCGTACTCTAGAAAGTTCCAGCTGGTCTATCGCCCTTTAAAAGTCCAACTTTGGTTGTTTGTCATTTGGAGATTTCCTCGAAATGTTGTCGATTTATCCGCCATCTAAAGGAATTATGGCCTTCAAAAAGGCTAATTTACTAATATGGATAACTCGAAAACCCTCGGATTACCGTATTTCGAGGGAGGAGGAGTGGGAGGCGCGACCCCGCCCCCTCGCTTAGTGAAATACCGCACTGTCTCGCAATTGGCGTTGCAGACTCGCAGTTTCACTATTGTTTTTGCCCATAAGGAACTATCGAATGGTCGATATTCTTGGTGCTTATTCTCTTTGATACCCACACGGACCGTGAGAAATACAACCTGTAACTTTCGAATTGTTTTTTTAGACCCTGAATAGCGGTGGTCACGGTATTTTTAAGTGGAATTTGACCGAATTCCTTCCCTCGATTCACATACCTGCTAGACGCTGACGTAACGCGTTACATGGTGGGGTTCGTTTTGCAGACTCTCAACGTTTCAAAAAAGACCGGTCAAGGGCCCCAAAAGAAACATAGCTGGACACGCCCCCACAACTGAAAGCCAAGGTTTATGTTTTTATGTGTTCGAATCCACTGAAAATGTAGGCTTGCACGGGTTTGGGCCAGGCATGGGCCGAAAGTTTGCGCTATGTTCCGAACGCACCCCCTTTTGTAATAACTTTCGTAATTCGTACCAGCCGGGGACTAAAATGACGTCATGATCGTCAATAGGGACTAAAATGACCCTCAACGCACCCTCCCTTTGTAATAAAAGTTTGAAAAAGCAATGTATTGCCCATGGCTGGTTTGGGCAACCCGCTAGTTGTTTTTCGCTTGTCAGGTAAACCGAAAGTAACTGGCAAAATGTCAAATTCGTCGTCTGAACCCCACACGAGACCCTCTCAACTGTAAGATGGGAAAGATGGGCCGTGTTATAACTCGGGTTTTCGTTGTATTCTGTTACCGAACTCGTGATTGATTCACAGCTTACTCTTTGGCGACGAAGACGGGGGATCACATAATTATCTAGAAAAAAGAATTTTGTCTTATATTACAAAAATGGCCTACTTGTGGCAACTTTGAACAAAGTTCTTCTAAGCTTTTTTTGTAAAGAGAATTGGTGAAAGTGGCATATAAAGGAATCGAAGTGAAAATCGACACTTTTGGTCCTGTCGAACCCTGTTTTCCCTATAGAAAACCGCACAGACCACTTTTCAATAATGTCGTCTAGTCGTTTAAGCTCGTAGTGAAATCCCCTGTCAGGCCTAAATCACAGCCGAATTTTGTTGTTTGTGCTGTTTTTTTTTTCTCGATACCCCGCCATGTCTAACACTTTTTAATCTCGGATTGAACGATTATGACATGCAGCTGAAAATTAGTCAGCTTTCCCACCTGATTCCGAAATTCAACGCAGCTGAAAAGCGATTTTCATACTTTGAAAACTTAGAAGCAATCTCGCGTCTACCACCTGTTTTGCGGGAAATTTCTGCCGATTTCCCTAATTGAAGTAGCTCGCATAAAAGTAACGGCGCTTGTGGTTATGACAGTTCTGAGAACCGCATATTAATCACTGAGAACATTACGTTTTCCCACTCAAATTTTTTTTTCGTACGTTTGGTGGAAATTGGTACCAAATTTTTAAGGGGGCTTTCGATGTCTCCGATCAACTTTTGGGGGCTTACGCATCGAGCCTCCCAAACGCTCGCTGTCTAGCCATGAAAAAGTGTTATGTTCGAAAAAAAAAAATTCGTTTCTCTGCAACTGAATGATTTTTTCTTCAGAAAGCCGACTCACATTAGTCTGCGATTCATAACCCAGCGCCTGGTTAATCTGGCACCTTTGAAAAACGATAATTGCATTATCACAATATGACCTAATCGACAAATAAGCAGCCCGCGGCATGTACTGACCCTTCGGCCTTTTGCTTCGAGAAAAGTTTGATTTGTGTGATTTTTAATAATGAAGTTCATTTAATGGACCCATTACTTTCTGCCCCGATGCTTATTTGATTGGTAATTGAATCGCGAAAAAAGGGGCTTAAATAATGTGAAAAGCTTTTTATTTCAAGAACTTGATAGATCTTTAATAAGGTCCTCTGTTTATTTCTCCAATGCCAATTTTTTCGTCCTTTTAATGTTACGCTTAAAGAACGTGATTCGGATGCAACGACCAAATCAGATCTTTTTTTCAAAACATCCATGAAATTTTATGAATTACACCGCGAATTTTATGAATAACTCGTTTATTTATCAAAAACCCGCTGCACAACCACAAAAAAGCTTGTTTACGTACACTGATTTCGGGTTGACAACAAGTCTAGACTTATATTATCAAGGAAAAGTATCAGAAATTAACACCACAAATCGCCGGTTTTCTCACAGAACTTGTCACAAAACCACTTTTTCCGGTATCAAAAATGTCTTGAATTTCGCATCTCCTTATATTGAAATGAATAGTCAAACCTTATATTGAAAACTTTGTGTACCGGACAAAAACATGTAAAATTACATCGAAATACCGATAAGTGACAATCTAAAATCCACCAGGACTGAACATATATATTTTCCAATTTTCCATTTCCCAGGCATCAAAAACTACCTGAACACATTCTGAAAATCATATCAAACACCATAGCTCAGACACAATGTCCTAATTATCTTTATCTGATAAAGGAAAAGTGACAAAATACGAGAAAATTAATTGTTTTCACGAAAAACATTTTTTCAACAAAGAACATGTCAAAATTTTTCACACACGCAGCTTAAAATATTGAATATTTCATCATCTACGGATAAATGGTTGCCGTTTACCGTTAATCGAATAGGAAATTTGAGCAATCACCCCCACAATGTTAAAAAAAAAACATGAGTTCAGTTACATTTATAATGCGAAAAACCACCGGTCGGTTGTGAAATTCTCAAGAACACAAATTGAAACCTAAGTGGAAAATTGCTTTTTTTTTTCGTCGAAAATTTTCCAGTATGAGAAAATCACGCGTAGATGGTCTTGTATTTTTGTTGGTAAATTTGATAAGTTTTTAGCACGAAATGTAAGAATAACGGTCTATTAACCAAAAACCAGCGAGGTCGTAGCATTGGCATAAAAATTGTAGTAAAAATAACGACGAATCCCTTAACAAGTCTTACATTCACAATATTTTGCAATAAAGTTAAAGCAAATATGCTAAAACCCAAAAATGTGTGTAAAAACTACGCGAAACTCCCAAAACTTACCCCCTTTCTCTCCAGATTCCCGTGCGTCTGAACTGGCCGAAGCCAACCGGAAGCTACGGATGCTGGCCCACTACGTGACGAACTACGAGGGCTGTGACTACTGTCTGAAGCACCAGCACCACCCCTTCTAGAGCCACCCGGCTGGCCCTTCTCCTGCCGCCAGCTGGCTGTACGTTCATGCCACCAGCCGCTAGTTGTTTTATTGTATCGCCCAGTCTTTCCCCTCATTCCTTCACTTATTTCTATCACATTCCTGCTCATTAGAGCCAGCTATTCTTGGTACCACCCGGTTGTCTTCAGATTGTGTTAGTGCCACCCGATCTTAGTCCCAGCCGGTATGACATTATTGCCACCCGGCTGTCTCCTGGCCTGTTCGTTCCAATAACTCAGTTATCTTATTACCAGCTGACTGTTTCATAAGTTTGTGCAGTAGTACCACCCGGCTGTCCTTAAATTATATTGCTTTATCGCCACCCTGCTCTACTTTTGACGGTTATTGCCACCCGGTTGTATCTTATGGTTTCAAGCCAGCCGACAGCCCCTTTCCTTCCACCCGGCTGTCCCTATTGCTCCAACCAGACTGTCCATTCCTACCAGCCAGCTGTCTCCAATTCCCAGGCGTTTGTTTCTTTAGGTTGTACAGTGGTGCCACCCGACTCGACTGGCATCAATTTTTGTAGCCAGCTTAATTACTGCCACCCGGTTGCCCCGAGTGTTGTAGTCTAGTGCTACCCGGCTGCCTATACACGGTTATAACTTATTACCAGCCGGTTGTATCTTACGGTTTATATTCTAATTAGCAGATAGCTTCCCTCCCGTCTGTCACCTAGTGCCACCCGGCTGTCACAAATCCTCTCTCTTCCGCGATATGTTAACTCGCCCCATCGCTAATACCGTATTTCTTTTCTTTTTTTCAACCCTTGGTTGTTTGTGATTATGGACCAAGTGTTCTCCGAGATTTCTATGGCAACCCACAATCAAATGAGCACCTTTCCTCCCTATAATTGTACGCGGGTTCGCTCCCGATCTCCGCCCTCTCTCTACATGTAGTAAGCATATATATCCGCGATATCTAATTTATGTGTATAAATCTGTATTTCAGGTGATTTAAGTTTTTCTCCATTTCTTTATTATTTGCTCTTGGTTTTTGACCAATGATTACCTTAATTTCCCGTGTTTAGATTGTGGTTTTACAAGACAGATTCCAGTAGGTTCTGTCGTTCGGATAGCTACGGTCTCTTTCTCTTCATCGAACATTTTTCGGGTGAGTTTTTATATTCAAAATACGAGTAAACTCTGGTAATTTGGGGGAAAAGGTTGGAAATTGGTACTTTAAGGACCAACTATGGGAAAATTTAGGAAGCTGGCCGGCCCTGATTGATCAGGATCGATGAGGTGTGATTGATGACAGAAATGATTGATCAGGATCGCTTTTTTAAATGTAATGTATTACGCTGTGCGTTTTAACCGATGCTTGAAATGAACCAGAAATTTAAAAAGTTTTCTAGAGAAACTCGCTATGTCAAAATTCAATGCATTAGTTATGTAAAATTTACTTGTAATTAAACCAATTGATTTATACCAATTAAATAGTAAATTATTTTTTCTTAAATGGGCAGGTGGACGGGTTCGCCACGCCCCTAAGAAAAAGGCGCGAAAATAATGACGTTCCCGCCGAATTTGCGAATTCAAACTGTGCAGAGCTCATAAGGCAAGAAGAGTGTTTCAAGTCAAAAAAATTAATCCTGTTGAATGGTATATTTTTTACTTTCGTAATTGGTCCGTCGAATTATTTGTGCTCGACGCGCTAGCAAATAATAATCGAAAATTGGGCGTTTGTCAAGAAAAAAAGGAACATTTGACATTTGGAAGAAATTGACAGTTCCATACACCACATTTAATGGAAAATTGTAAGGCGTAGCCGCCCGGTTGTACTTTGTCGCGGCGCCTTTGGGAGACCCCGCGTCCGCGCCTTTTCCCGCGTCCGGTGACTTGAGGTCACGGCAGGCGCATTAGTGCTCTCTCGCCTTTCCCTAGTGATCTTGTTTTATTTTTCTTTCTTTTAATGAAATAGTTAGTAATCCCTGACATTTTATTTATTGGGGTGAACCATTTGGCTGTATTAATATTTCGTAGTCAGGGGAAGTGCCAGACTTCAAACTACTTGGGTAATTTTTGTTAAATTTGTAATTGGTTCCTGAGCAGAATTATTTGTTCTTGACACGCTGTAATGCTCGAATTCAAGAAAATGCTCGGTAATCGGTCGTTTGTCAAGGAAAAAGGAACATTTGAAAGAAAAAACGCCAAATTTAATGGAAAAATTGTCTTTTAACGCTCCTATTTGCGAAACAATTATTAATTCATTGCTTCATTTTAAGAAAATTTCGCAGTAGCCGTCTCTGGTTGCAAAACTTTCGAAATTTTGCGAAACTTTCGAAATTTTGCGACAACATGACCAGGTTTCAAAGCCTGGTGTTTGTTGCGTTACGCTTCAATAATTAAGATAACGGAAATCTATTCTATAACGAAAAACCAAGAAAGGTGGACTAAAACTGGAAATGGAAGAGTTTTATCACCAATTTTTACTAAAAACATGCGTCTGGATAGTTAAATGAAGGATTTTCGCGCCATTTCGCACGCAAAAAGTGTCTTTTTTGACCGCCAAATATAGGTTAATTAAATAATTGAGCCAAAGCGTTGCGAAACAGTTGTAGTGACCGAGAGCATTAAACCAAAACAGCAGATAAGGCGGGTTAATTATGACCTTCGGAGGTGACGCCGCGTCTACGGGTCACAGCTATCACCCTTTGCAACAAACAACAAAACACTCACCCTTTTTCTCAAAGAAATTCACTAATTTTTGTTGTTTTTGATATTTTTTCAACAAAAAATGTATTTTTGGGGTGAATTATGGTCTATTTTATAATCTTTACCAAAAGTTTTAATAAAACACGTTTTTATCTCCTAAAAATAATAATTTCTCCACTTTTGGTATAGAGATGCGCTGAAAATTAATATTTTTTTCTCCTTTTCGGTGATTTATGGCCGATTTTGCTCATTATATATTCAAATTTTGTATAAAAATACGTTTTAAAGTTTAAAAATTACTTTTTTTCAGAATGACGTCGTTATTAAATCAACGAGGGACGGTTATGTATGTCTGTAAAAACAGCATGCATCATTTTATGGCATTACGGTACGTTTTTTTATTTGTTTTTCTATTTTTAAACTAATTTTTGGTCATAAATTTAATTTTAAAGCCTCTTTTAAGCCAATATTCGTGAATGAGTGTGAAATTTTTTTTTAGAATATTATTTCTAAGGTTGATTTGGAAAAAAACAGTAATTTTGATAGATTTTTTATAAATGTAAAATCAGTCATTTCTTTGTTGGGTTATCGATCGATAAATAGTGTATTATTCCAATTACAAGTTTTTAATGACAAATCATTCATTTTTGAATTTCTTGGGTCAATTTTGAAAAAAAAAGATAATAAAATCAATCGATTTTTGTGGTGTTTTTAGAACGATTTTTTTTTAAATCGTGACTAACTTTTTGTTAGTTCTTAATGAAGTCAAAAAAAATTAATTCCTTTGAATAAAAAGTTCTTTTTACTTTTTGTTATATTTTTGTTACGGTTTTTTTTTTTTGTTAAAATGTAGACAAAAACAAAACTGAAGAAAAACCACCCAAAAACTGATTTAAACAGGGGTTTTTTTTTTTAAATAATTTTTTTGTTTTTTTTTAAAATTTTCTTTTTAGGTATGACGGTGCAGCTGTTATTGTTACTGGTGACATGATAAAGCGAGAATATCAAGCGGATGATATTCTTGAGTTTGACGCTAGCGTTATTAGTAAGGTAATTTTGTTTTTACAAATTTGTAATAATTTTGAATTTTTCAGGCTGATGCTAATTTATATAACACTCTTAAGCCTAAGTGGAAGGCGAGTAGGGTGAGTTCCCCCGTTTTTTCCCTGATTTTACAATGTTACAATTTCAGATTAAATTTCTCAAACCCGCTCAAACTTTTCTTGGTACCGGAAAAATTCTCAATATTGACCCGAAAGGAGAGTTCTGTTTTGTGGAGGCCACACATGTTAGTTTTTGCCAATTTTTTTTTTGTTGCATTCCTTGTATTAACAGCTTCAAAATGTGCAAAATGGAATTATGATGGACAAGGGTGGCTACGGGCCGGGCCGGCCCGCTCTCCAAAAATTCACGGCCCGGACCGCGGCCCGAGGTAAGAAAATTCCAAAAGTTGAAAAAAGTTTTTCACGGATTATGTGCATGAATTGCGTCTATTGTGCCTAGTGTATAAAACAACTATGGCAAAAAAGTTTTGTCGGTGGGGGATCGAACTGGGGCAACTTCGGATTGCCAGTCCGACCTCTTAGCCATTCGGCCATGAAAAACATACAAAATTTATATAGGGTAGTTCGAATCCTCCTTCACACAGTATGTTTTGCACAATTAGAACTATGTTTTGCAACAAACAGAACTTAAAAATAATGACTTTAAAAAGAGTTACATTTAAAAATAGATTTTCAAAAAAAATGGGGCCGGCCCGTTCCGCAGATTTTCTCGGCCCGGTTCAGCCACTCTTGCCCATGATTACGACAATTTCAACAAAAAAAATTTTTTTTACTCACCTTGGTTCATAGTTCATGTTCGAATGTCAGAAGGTAGATAGGATGTCAGAAGGATGATACTAGTTTTTAAAAGCATTCGTTAGAAAATAAAACACCTAAAAATTAATTATTGGTTTTTGATTTTGAAAGGTAGATATGGCGAACGCAAATAGTTGCGACAAAGCGAAGAAAGCTACAGTATCCCTGCTTCCCTGAGAAAAAAGAGTCGCTTTCTTTTTCTGCATTGAGTACGCTTTATAATAGCCGTAGAGCGCATCTAGCGACGGCGAACGTTTTTTTTTCGCGGCGGTTTTTCCCGTTGTCTAGCTGGGGTCCTTGACGACCCGAAATGCACCCGAATTATACGAATTGACAGCTTTCTGAACATGAAACGTTCAATTTTTCCACATGGCCACGCAGATTTAAACCTAAACGGCGAATTTCGATATTTTTACACTTCAAAATTGCATAATACACTTTGATCCCGCAAAAACTAAATATTAAAAAAGTTTTGAAACATTTTTTTTCAGAACGGCAATACGTACAACGTCTTTTGTACCAGGATTAGCGTCCAACCTGCCATTACCAGTCTTCATCATGTGAGTTTTTCTATCTTTTCTCTCTCTCTCTCTCTCTCTCTCTCTCTCTCTCTCTCTCTGAAAAATTCAATTAAAAAACCCTCTTTTCAGATGTTTCAAGCCGGAAACCAAATAAGATTCTTCGCCAAGGAACAGGTAGCTTCGAATAGAAATAACAACGTCAAGTGGAGAACGGTCGTAACTACAGACATGAAGCACGAGCTGAGGGTAATTTCAGTCGTTTTCCCCCCAGATTTTCAACGATTTCCCTTTTCAGCCCAAGCAGAGCGGCGCTATTTTTACCTACGAGGCCGTTGTCCAGGCGCCGGCTCCGCCGAAAGTCGTTCCGAAGCTCAGGGTACGTTTTTCTTTCTTTTTTTGTGCTGGCGGGCTGGCCCGTTTGGAGTTCTGCAGAATAACGAGCCAGGCAGTTGGCTATCGGCTAATTGAATTCTAGTAGGGAAAAAACCCAAATTGTCAAAGAAACCTTTGTCTTTTTTCAGATGCCCGCTCCCTCCGGCGCCCGTCCGGCCAACGCCGCCGAAGCTGTGAAGCAGCAGCCCGTGCCGCCAGCGCCCGTTGCTCCTCCGACGCGCCGTGCCGAGACACCTGTTGTGATCAACACCGAGGCGAAACCGGACCCTGTCGTCGAGCCAGTGGTGGGTGGTTTTTCTAGAGCTTTTTTTCATTTTAACAAAAAGAAGGGGGTTGGTTTCAACTCGAGAGTGTGTATCCAGTTTTCTCTTTGTTAAAACTGCGAATGTCCGATTTTTAAGGGTCGTTAGGGACTAATTTTGTTTAATCCTGTGGGTGGTTACCCCCTTTAAGGCCTAAAAGTTAGAGGTGGGTACTTCATTAAAATTTGTTTTAAAAAAAATGGTTAGACCGATATGCCTTGTCCATTTCTAATCTCCCCTCCATGTTAAAACTTTTGCCATCTTCCGAACAATTTTGAGTTAAACGGCACGGGTTTTTTTTATTCGGATCGCCTTCTCGATGTTCGGCTGATTCAAAATCCTCCTCTTTATAATCCGCTTAAATCTCTGTCTTTGTGTGTGTATGTGTGTGTGTGTGTGTGTTGCGCTGAGGCCGCGACGTGTCTGCGTCTCTTCAATCCCCCGGCACTTTCTCTCTTACGGGTTCCGGAAACACTGCGGAAAGGCGAGCGGCCGCAAGCAGCCAGAATATGACGACAGCCGAACGCTGGCGGAATATTCTGGTATAGTAAACAATGGAGCTTGAGGGGTCTAAAAGTATTATAACAGTTATTGTGACGGCAAAAGTGCGTAAAAACCCCGACTCGCGCTTCCATATTTAACCGACTGGGGTTGGGTCGCGTTTTTACTTTTGGAAGTAGATTCACACCTGGTCAACGTGACGCCGGGGTATATTTTGCGAAAGCCCCCTCTATTAGAAAAACTATCTATAATTTGGGGCGGGCCCTATCTTAACAAAGATTTGGCTAAATTTCATTTTGCGACACCCCCACCGCCGCGGCTTGCGGAGGCTGGCCAAGTATCAGTAAATTGAAAGCGTGCGTTTGTTTTGTGTGGGTATTTGCTCTCTATATCCATTTTCTGATTAATCAGAAGTGTCTAGCACTTTCTTTGGAGCGAAAAAATTGGCCGCTTATCTTTGCGGTAGGCAGCACTGGGTCTTATCATACTGCCGGTTGTCTGTTTTTTCTCCCTTTTTTACTCTTATCGTGCATATTCACAGAGCGAAATGTATTTTATCACGTCAGGGTGGCAAAGTGGTCCATTGGGGGACCTGGGAGTGGGAAAAAGGAGCACGGAAATTTAGAAAAATGGTTTTGAAACTTGAAAATTACCGTTCTTTTAACAACCTGTACGGTATAATGCAAATTATCGAAGAAAAAATGGCCGGCGCCTGCTTTTTGTTAAAATATGGCGTGTTTTTCTAAGTGAAACTATTTTCCGCTTTCAGAAAAAGGAGATCCCGAAGGCTGTCGGCACGAAGGCGCACAGCCCCGTCGGAGAGAACCCGAGCAATGGACTCGCCATGGAGAGCAATGGGATTTCTCTGGCGCCGCCTCCCGGCCTTAACGGAACTATTACCCCGAGTCTTTCTTCTCACCCCATGCCTTCCTACGAGTGGATGAAGTTCGATCTGATTAGCACTCTTCAGTCTTTTCGTGAGTTTTTTTTTCAGTTTGTTGGAATTTTCCTATTTTCGACTGGATAGAATTTAAGTTCAAAAATTGCGGCCTGAGATTGTCCGGAATTGGCATGGGTTGCATTTTTTTCCGTTTTCTGGCAATTTTTGGCAGCTTTAAACGGCTATTTTAACCTTTTTTCGTGGAAAATCTAGCCTGAGGCCATCAGGCCGTTTTGAGTATAGTTGTGGCACGCTCAGGTGCCATAATTGGGGCATTAGCCTTTTTTGTCGTTATTCGCACTTTAGGGCTTTTGACCAAAGGATTCGCTGCCCCAGGCCGCTTGGAACGAACCCACGCTAACCTCTGGTCGCTTAAACCGAACATCGCCAACATCAGGCCGCTTAAAATATCCGGGTAGTCTTAGGGGCTTCTAAATTAAATTAGTACACACTGAGATCGCTTTCAACGGGTTTCGGCACCCTCAGGGCGCTTCGTCTGGCCGCTTTTCATAGATTGGCTGGCACATTCGATAATTCTCCGAAATTTTGACATCCATTACAGGTAAAATAGTTTAAAAGTTTTTATCCCGAATGAGGAACACATGGCGCAAACTGTGAGATTTTGAATTTTTGAAAAACTTTTATAGGTTTTTCCCGTTATTCAGTTGATTGAGGTTTTTTTTCAAATTTCTTTTTGTACCAAATCAGTACATATAGCTTTCGCCAAAACGAAATCATATGCTAATTTCGAAAACATGCAAAGCATGCTCTGTCGACGACTGATTAGACTACGAATTTCAATATCGACAGAGGATCACTGGGACATTCTAATGTTTTTGGCATTATTCCAATTTGGCGACAGCTATAATCGCCCGACAGTCGAAAAATTCAACAACAAATAAAAAAAAAATTTGACTTACCTTTTTTGGTATGTAAATATGATATTTTAATTGTCGATAATTCTAGTTTACTTCACAAAAAATTGCTATAAATAGGAAACAATATATAAAAGCGATAAATTTTTCAGGTTGCAAATAGAAATTTCGAAAAATTGTATTTCGCGCCAAAGTATCCAGGGACGGCCATGGATTTTTGTTATCCATGACCCCCCCCCTCCTCCCCCGGCACATTGCAAATGCAACTTGTGGCGCAAGTCCCCCAAGTAAAAAAATAGTCTTGACGCAACCCTCTCAGCCGAAAATCACTTTTTATATGGTATTTATCCACAAATTTAGGGTTTCTTTAACGGGGTGACTACTCTCATGCCTCTTACTATGGCTCATGGCAGCCTTAGGCCGCTGCTAAGCCGGCCGGCGTCTTCTGGACGTCATACTATTATTTTCTTCTATTTAAGCCTAATGTTTCAGCGGACCCGAAGGGCAACCAGCTGGAGGAGCAGTCTCAGGCTCTGCGTGCCATCGCCCATCATCTGACGGACAGTCGTTGTAATTTCTGCCTTTCCCACTAGGCGCATTTATTTGTCGTACACTTGTTGATTGATACACCTCCAGAGTCACTCGTTTTTCGGCGTTCCTCACTTGTTCGTGCGACAAAAGAGAAAGAACCTCCATATATAGTTTGTATTCCACTCTAGCTTTACAGAGAATCACACGGTAGTCTTTGTTAGCTCCATATATCTCTCTCAAGCGGCAGAAGAGGACATTTATATTAATAAACCCATTTACTGCCATCAGTTGTTGTAGTTTGATCGACGACAATCGATAGTTTCGATGCATACCTGGAGGGAAAGTAAAGATCTCGACGCGAAATTAAAGTACAGGGTAGAATGCCGCTGGAGGTGTCGGCGGCTCTGGACCGCCCCGTGGCTGTCTACCTGGCCGGCGAGGTCATCGTGGTCAAAGTGAGCGTGAAGAATGTGGACGCCAAGGGACGACAGGGCCTCGCCTGGGGCAGTGTTCAGCTCTGTTGCGGTTTGTTGTTTGAAGATTTGTTTTTTATTGCAAAAGGAGAGTACATTTCAAAATAGTGTTGAAAGGAGGTTTTTGGCAGAATGTGGGTTTCATCGGGCACGACCTTTTTGGAGGGGAAGTAGGCGGTAATGGAAACGTCGGCCGAGCCGCGACGCAGCCACCGCGCGGCTCAAAAACAATTGAAATCGCAGAAATGGGCGGCTCTTTCTTTATTTCACGGTTCAGACAAGCCTAATACAGCAAATAAAAGTGGTATAAAGTGAAAAACCAAGTAATAAATTCATTTTATGAGAAAAATCGAACGAAATCACGACATTTATAGGGTTTGAAGAGTTCTAATCTTGCATTTGCCTTGAAAAGAGCAAATGCTTTTAAAAGTGTTAATACATACGAAATAAAATGTAAACACAAGGATCAGTGCCATTATAATCTAAATGGGGTCCCTTGGGTAAGAAAAAGACCTTATTTATCTAATTTTTCGCTTTTTTGTGGTATATTTCGTTAAAATTACGACTCTGATTTAATTGTCTTAATGAAATACCAAAAAATGTGGCGAAAATATGAAAAAATACACAATTTACAACAATCAACTTTCCCATGTCGACAGCACCATATTGAGCGACCGTAATCCCCGCAGGGGAAAATTTTGAATTCCCGCCAATGGTCCGTGGCCGGTACGCAATGGCGGTGAACTTCCCAAATTGCGTAAAGCAGAAAGGCCGTGCGGGGACGAATGTCAATTGGCGTTAAGTGTATTTTACCGAAGGCATACTTTCTATAGATTTGTTTCTATACCGGCCCTTTTCTCAAATTTTATCTGCCAAATAAGGAATTCTAACGAAAATAACTGTCGGTGTTTTTTTTCTATAGATCATACATCGAAAGTGTCAGTCTTTCGAAAAATTAAATCCGGTTTAGCTGATCGCGAAAACTATAGCATGCTAGGGTTCAACATGGTCAACGTAACGCGGGAGTGTATATTTTACGACAGGCCCCTCTGTTAGAAAAAAGTTTCAAAATTTGCGGCACCCTCACCGCTGCGGCTCGCGAAATTCGGCCTCCTATGCTTTTGATGTCCGTATGGTAAAAGTTGATGTCTTGGTTATTCTAAGTGCGCATAATAGCTCAACGTTTTCCTGACATACTGCCTTTAAGAAGTTAGATGTACGGTTCGTTTTACGCGACTCTCTGTGTTCCAAATTTGACCTGTGGCCCGAATTTCTCAAATAAAAAATCGGGCTGTGCGCGACGCCCACAACGGAAATTCACGGTTTATGTTTTTCTGTGGTCGTACTCAACCTTAAGTTTTGTGCCAAACGGAAATTTAGCAACTAAGAAGTAATTCCATAAAGGGTAATCTCTTTACTGCGACCAATGGCTAAATTTTGAGTGGGCCGAGCAAACCTCGACCATACCTGGACCGCGAGTGTTTGGGGGTTCCATGCGTGAGTCACCCAAATGATGCCTCGGAAGCAACGTAAGCCCAAAATACGTACTTACCGCAAGTACCTAACTGGACAGGTGACACTGGTTTTTCGAGGATTGGTGTTGCTTGGTAAAGGAGAAAGGGAGACACAATTGATTGAAGAAGCCCCTCCATTTGAGGAGATCAGGGGTGGACGGCCCAGGCCAAGGCCCAGGGCCGGCCCTATAGGGCCTGGGCCTGATAGGGCCTTGGCCTTATAGGGCCCAGGCCCTATAGGGCCGGCATTATAGGGCTTTTGGCCGGCCCTATTGGGCCAATTGGCCTAATAGTGCCTGAGCGGGAATTCAAATTGTTTACACAAAACATTTTTTTCTTTACTTTTTTCTTTACTTTCGTGGATTGGTTTCACAAGTTGTTACACTGTTGTTCATTTGTTGAGATTCACACAATAAATATCCGCGTTCCCTATCATTTTTTTAAATTTAAAAACTTTCAAAATTATTTTTTAAAATTTTATTTAAAGAATTAAAATTTAATTATGTAAAATATAATATAAAAAAGAATCTTAGTCTTCGAAATGTCACAAAACCTCCATTTTATTCAAAAATTTCAAATTCCCGTGCAGGCCCTATAGGGCTTTTGGCCGGCCAAAAGCCAAGGCCCTATAGGGCCGGCCAAAAGCCCTATAGGGCCGGCCCTCGTCCACCCCTGGAGGAGATTACTTTTTTACGCTCCTTTTGTATGTAGGGAGCCGGACGCCGAAAACGTGGCGGAATTTCTTATTTCAGAGCGCACGATCGGTGCCCAGCCGGCCCTCCCAGACCGTCCGACCACGGCCATGGCGAAGAGCGCCTCGATGGCCTACACCTCCGTCCCGACGATTCTCTTCTGCGACGTGCAGATCAACCCCGGCGAGCAGCGACACTTCAAGTGCGAGGTTTTTATTCATTTTCTTATCCATTTTAAACTTTTATCTATCAGATTCCCCTGCCCTCCGCTGGGATTCCTCCCTCCTTCCGTGGCTACCTCGTCAAGTACCTCAACCGAGTCACTTTGGCTGTGCAGCACGTACGCGCACCCATCAAACTCATCCACATTCCTATCAGGTGAGACAGTTCGTTTAATTTAGTTTAGAAATAAAGCATAAAAATAGTTCAAATAAAGCATAAAAACAAAGATATTCCACTTGTAAAATCGGGAGAAATCCAACTTTAAGTAATATTTTACCACTGCGTCCCCAAATTGAAATGTTTTCACCATATTCGGGGTTGTCACAGGCCGGGCCACTTGGGAAATTTTGGTCGGCCCCGCCCGTTCCCCCTGGACCACCCAGTCAGATTGCCACCCACACAACCAGGGTTCGATCCCGGTCGGTAACATTCTTTTTTGTACAACTAATATGGTACATATTTTTTGTACATACTTATATGTTTGTAACAAACTTTATTAAGTTATTTAAAGTAGTTTACAAAAATTATTGAACCTATTTATGCAAAATTCAAAATTTTACTTTTCATACCCGGGCCGGCCCAAAAGCTAACTCGGCCCTGGCCGGCCCGTAATTTGAGAACCCCGGATTTTGGGAATTCGCAATTTTCATCAAGATTTAAAGGGACCATCAGGGATCTTTTTCTGCAATTAAAACCAACGTCACAATACAACAATACGATTTTATCAGTTATTTTTCTTTTTGACAGCAAAAACCATTTGCACGAGAGTGAAACCGAACCTGGGACCGTTTGGTTACCATCTACCGGCGCTAACCAGTTGGCTATGAGGTCGATGGAAGACCAGTGCCGCGTGTTTCTAATCCGCAGCGGCGTTCACCTTGGACAGCAGGCAGATAGTGTGAAAAAACATAAGCTGGAGCCCGTTGCAAAAAAATTTTTTTTGAGTTTTGATTTTAAATTACGGCTTTTTACGAAAAAGGAGTTTAAAATGAAAAATAGATAGTTGATCAACTAAATTAAATTTATTAATTAAAATAAACTTTAAAAGGGACCCTGATGGTCCCTTGAAGGAAATCTCATAGAATTTTGAAAAACCAATTATATTTTTTCCTCAATTTCAGACTAATTCCTACGGCTGGAATCGAGGCTCCGCTGAAAACGAACACCAATCCATTCCTGATCGACAGTTCCTCCAAAGCCAGTGTTTCTGAGGTTGGTGACAGTTGACATTTTTAAAGAATACGGGTGGTTTTGAGTTTTCTGGTTCCCGCCACGAATTCCCTTTCAATACTCACTCAGCCGTGTGTCAATAGGGCACAGAATGAGGTTTTTATCACCAATGAAGCACCCTCGCTTTGTAATAGAACTTTGTAAAAGCTGGATATAACCCACATGGCGAATACTACGATTTCTCAGAGATCTGACTGATTCCCATCTTTTCCCACCTCGTCATTTCGCCTGTCACTCGATTTTTGTTTGTGCAGATACGGCTACAGTATCCCGCGCAGGGACAAAAACCGCAGCGGAGCATGAAAAACAACGGGTTGCAGGTGCCGGGTGAAAAACTCGAACATCTGCGTTTGCCGCCTTTATGAGCAAACCGCACGTGCGGGTGAGTCAGCGTCGGCGCCGAGCAGGCCGTTGTTGTGAGAATTCTGCGGTTGAAAGAGGGGTTGAGGGACCAAGGAACCAAAAATCTATTATCAATTTGTCTCTCTTACTCTGTTTCTCTCTCTCTCTCTCTCTCTCTCTCTCTCTCTCTCTCTCTCTGCGGGTAGATGGGAACAAACTGGCGCCAGAGAGAGAGAGAGAGAGAGAGAGAAAGAGAGACATTCAGAAAGAGAGAGAGATATCACTTTCCTATTTTTCAGACAGTCGCCTCCACTGTGGACAACATCACCGCTCCGAGGAAGCCCCACGTCTTCTGTATGACGAGTCCCGACGGCCTGGTGACCTCCCTCACTCTGTTCAAGAAGGCCTACCGCATCGGAGAGGACGTCATCGGGTTTCTTAATTTCGAAGGTTCGTCTCTCTCTCTCTCTCTCTCTCTCTCTCTCTCTCTCTCTTCCTCTCTCTCTAACCCCCTCTCTTTCAGGCGCTGCCGTGATCTGTATCCAGTACTCTGCCTGTCTGGAGACCGTCGAAGAACTCATCGATGAAGAGAGCACCGAGGAAGCTAAAGTCGCCTCCAGGGTATGTTTCTTATTGTTAGTGGGACCATCATGGTACTTACAAATTTTCTCCGTTTGTTTTCATCCTGGTCCGGTATACGTTTCTTTCACAGGGCGTCTCCGCTTGTCCTTCGCTTACAAGATTCAAAATTCGAAACCCCCTGCGGTCAGGCCCCAATGAAGAGGAGGCCTGACATGTTAATCTTAAAACTCAGCATTTCACCATTGAAAATGGCAGTCTTTTACCTACGTTCATGGGTGGACGTGAGATACCTACGTAAATCAGTGGTACCTACGTAAATCAGCGTTTGGTTGAAAATGGTAGCAACAAATTAATGGGGGGCTTGCGTTGCCTCCAAGGCACAATTTGGGGGCTTACGTAGCAAGACCCCCAAGCGCTCCTCGTCCAGCCATGCGTACGTTACGTCATGGAAAGGTCCTTTTTCATTTACATGGGCCTCTGCCTTTAACTTTTTGTGCCCCTCCGTACCGTGCCCAGCAGGGAGGTACCGGCCAAAAGGTCGACCGATACTTTAAAATCGATAGATTTTACTTAATCAATCGATTTTTTACCAAGAGTGTAGTAGAATCGAACTGCAAAGTTATTCCCCACCCCCTGGTGCCCAGGTATCTATATTGTTTGGCGAAAATGGCAATAGGGTTCACTACAGTAGAGAGCTTCGTGGTTTAAAAGGGAATTCATGATAATAGCGTAATTTTGTATTTTGTCGTTGGATTTAAGTATATGAAAAGTTCCCTAATTGTCCCTTTGAAAACCTTTCCCTAATTCTATTCATTCCCATTTTTCAGAAGCACTACACTGCCATCACCTCGGAGGCCGGCGTGTGTGCCTTCAGTGAAGACGCCATGTTCCGCCTGACGATTCCTATGCATGTGGCGCCTACGTTTCATACGGATTTGAGTTAGTTGTGTGCGTGAAATGTGTGAAATTCCCTAAATTTTCAGTTCATTTGAAATGGAGGCTGAAGTTTGAGTTTGTGACGAGTAAGGAGCTACTCAAGGTGGAAGAGACGGGATTGACGGGCGCTCCCTCAGGTGAGGCTGTGTGTGTGTGTGTGTGTGTGTGTGTGTGTGTGTGTGTGTGTGTGTGTGTGTGTGTGTGTGAGAGAGAGAGAGAGAGAGAGAAGAGGCATAACTCCCTCGTTTCAGACATCCCCGTGGAGACGCTCACTTGGCATGTGGATATCTACGTATTGCCCTGCACGCCCGAAAACGCCGCCCTGACCGACCTCTCCAACACGGCGACCGCTGTGATGCTAATTTGAAGCACATAATTAACATACGGGTGTCTGACAGAGTTTTTTGTGTTTCTTGTTTTATTTATTTGTAATTAAGTATGGAATAAAGTCACTAACTAGATATTTCTACGTTTGCCTCTTCCTCCGCCTCATTGTCTCATTTACCTCCTCTTCGTCGTCGTCGCCTGCCTCCTCCCTCCCTCCATTTCTCCTCCTCTTCTTTTCGCCTCTTCCGCCTTCTCTTGCTTCTTCGATCCTCCGAGTCGGCCTCTCCTCCTTCTTCTTCATCTCTTGTTTCTCCTCCTTATCCTCCTCATTCTCTGCCTCCTCTTCTTCTCCTCCACCTCTCGATCCTTTTGTGCCTCCTCATTCATCTTTATCTGTCTCGTTTCCCCTCCCCTCTTCCTCACCCCTCCTTCTGCATAACTCATAAATTTCCTCCTCGACCCTCACTCTTTTCTTCTCCTCTACTCCCACCTCTCGATCCTCCTGTGCCTCCCAGTTTTCCCATCCGTCTCTTTCTCGTTCTCGTCGTTCATCTCGTTCTCGTCCGTTCTCATCACCCCCTCGTATCCTTACTTCTCCTCCTGGTTCTCTCTCCTTCTTGTTCTATGTTCTTATTCTTCTTCTTTGTCTTCCTCCATCACATACAAGTATCTCTCCATTATTTTTTGCGTACGTGTGTTTGTGTAAGTGTGTGGGTGTGACATACAAAGAAGTCATATTTTCCCATTATTTTGCAATGATTTGCCATTGTTATTTTCGACGGCGATTTCCATTTTGTCGCGAGTTATGTCAGCTGACGTATAAATGAAAACCACCGTGTAAATCGGATGTCGTCGACCGGGAATCACGGTTTTTGTTGTTGCCGTTTTTCTGAAATTGTCCCCGTTGGCTCTTTGAACTGAAGGTTTTTGTGGGTCGTTGCTTTTTTGAAAATGTCCCTAGCGAAATGCCGCAATTAAAAGATTTTAAAATAAAGTTTAGTTTTCGGGCTGGCCCGGAGGCTTCCCGACTCTTTTGTGAATCATCCGGGAAGTGTCTTGAACGCTTCTTATCTTTAGTATCTGTGTAATCGGATCTTTGCGCGCGAAAGAAACCATGTCCGGCCATATATTTTGATTTTAACCTTTCTCATTGCTCTTTGCAGCATTTTGAAGCAGAAAAATATATTGAAGAGTTGTGTAATCTATGCGTATTCAAATTTTGGTACCCAAGGAGCCCAGACAGGTCCGCATTCCCATTCCCACGCCCATTAGCGAAAAAAAGCAGGCGCCACCCTGGGAAAGCATATCATTAGCATACCACACGGTGTGTAATTCTGTTCCCAACCCGCAATAAGCATTTTTTGTGACCAGAATTCAGCATGCCCCCCGTGAAAATGAAATTCTTTGGCTTTTTTTGTTATTGACCCAATTATCATCCTCCTGGCTCAGAAAACAACAGGCCGATGGTGGAGAACAACAATTTCTTATGCACGGAAGCTTTTTCATCACTACGATTTGGATGAGAATTCGCCCACAGTGCATCTGAAAAAGCGCAAAACTCTAAATAAGCACAATTTTCAATGAATTTTCTTTTATTACCCACATCTCTGCCGCCAACCCCACTTTTTTAAACACCTTTTGAGAGAGAGAGAGAGAGAGAAAGAGAGAGAAAGAGAGAGAAATAGAGAGAAATGGAGAGAAATAGAGAGAGAGAGAGAGAGAGAGAGAGAGAGAGAGAGAGAGACAGAGACAGAGACAGAGACAGAGACAGAGACAGAGACAGAGACAGAGACAGAGACAGAGACAGAGACAGAGACAGAGACAGAGACAGAGACAGAGACAGAGACAGAGACAGAGACAGAGACAGAGACAGAGACAGAGACAGAGACAGAGACAGAGACAGAGACAGAGACAGAGACAGAGACAGAGACAGAGACAGAGACAGAGACAGAGACAGAGACAGAGACAGAGACAGAGACAGAGACAGAGTGAGTGAGTGAGTGAGTGAGTGAGTGAGTGAGGTAATGAGTAGTGAGTCAAGTCTCCAAGATCTTCCAAATCCCAAAACAACCTCCTCCTTCTCTTGTTTTAGCACCAATTATGTCCTCCTTCAAGTCTAGAAACCTCCGTTCGTCTTATCTCGTCCCTAAAGAGCGCTCGGACCAGTTCTCTCTCGTTCGACACGCGGTCGAAAAGCCACTGGGCGCACCCACCGCTCCGTCGGTTGCCCTTTCTCCTGTTTTTGCTATTTTGGCGCCCGCCGTGCCATTTCTCGGTTCCGTCTGGCTGACCTTCAAACCATCTTTGTAAACCCTTTATCATTTACAGAAAACCTCTAAATGTTTAAGTTTTTTTGACATTTGATTCAATGATTTGAAAAGAAGTGTTGTTTATCTTGAACAAACAAGCAGTGCTGGGTGAAGGTCGCGGTAAGAATTATGTGTCAAGGGGATTGACAAATCTATTTTTGTTAATTTAACTTTTATGTTTAAACATGGCTACATAGTTTGATTTAAAATTCACTTTATCTCATACTTTCCTTTGTAATTCTTAAATCAATTTTAATTTTGAGATGCGGGTATATTTATTGCTGCTCCTGCCAGCCGTTTCGGCCTATACTGGAGCCATCATGGGACAGCAAACGGCTTGCGACGATGGAAAGGTAAAAATGTCTCTGTCCCTCTATCTCTCTATCTCTCTATCTCTCAATCTCTCTGTCCCTCTGTCTCTCTGTCTCTCTGTCTCTCTGTCTCTCTGTCCCTCTGTCTCTCTGTCTCTCTGTCCATCTCCCTCTCTGTCTATAAATCCCAATATTTAGAGCAACCTCGAAGTCGACTGGGACCCTCGTGACTACTCCGTCTTCACCTGCCCTAACGGGTACCAATTTTCTACCCAACAGGTGCGGTACTCTCAGATTCTCTTACTATAGAAATACTGTAGGACATAGACCCTCTCTACTACGACATGCAGGCAGTTAACTCGTCTTTCAACCCCAAAACCGATCAAGTTGGGCACAAGTGCATGAATGAGAAGGTGAACTACAAAGATATCCCTCCTCTCAGGTAATGAATTTGAACAGCTGAAATATGGAACATATTTTCAGAGGAGACCATCGTCCTAATTGGGGTCGATATGGAGAGTACTTGTACATTCCGCCTCAGAGATGGCTTCATAATTTGGAGGTGAGATACTCACTCACACTCACACACACACACACACACACACACACACACACACACACACACACACACACACACACACACATTGTGAAACAAACTTTTATAGCACGGAACCATTGTCCTCCTCTACCACCCCTGTGTGAACCAAAGAGAGTTGAGCAAACTGCGCTCCATCGTCACTGGCTGTCTGTGGAGACACGTCATCACTCCCTACAACCATCTGACTCAAGAAAGGGTGAATTACAGTAACCTATACGGCAGTACTTTACCAAGACTAAAGAATCACACTATTTCAGCCCCTCGCTCTCGTCTCCTGGGGAGCAAAGCTTGAGATGAACGTCGTAGATGAGAAGGCAGCGGTTGAATTTATCAAAAAACATGCCAGAAACGCTCCCGAAGACATAGCCCGAGATGGAATCTACGACCACTACCTTGTTCACCCAGCTGTGAGGGTTAATGATGAGATGGACAACGGCGTTTGCGATCGTCTTCAACTTTAATTTAATTATTTTTATTTATTAAATTATTCTAATTACTTGGAAGATCTTGGCAAATAGCCTTGGTAAAACAGGAACAGAGAGAGAGAGAGAGAAAAAAAAGAGAGTGAGCGAGTGCGAGAGAGAGAGAGAGAAAGACGTTGAGGCAGAGAACGAACACGAGTCTTACCCAGTGAATGTGCCGATGGCCCTAACGATGATCCACCGTGCTACAGTAGGCAACATTCTACGACAGTTAGTAAAGCATATTCTCCTACAGTAACCCAAATTACCGTACTGCCAGTTCAATGTCTTCCAATATACCGTAATACAATAAGTCGGTTGTGTTCTTTGTTCTACAATAAACAGAACCCAAACTGTGCTCCAATCGTAATACACTAAGCCAGAGTTCGATATTTTCAGTGTGTTCTCCTACAGTGGCCTTGCTAAGATACAGTAACCCAAGTCTCCGCATTGCAAGTACCAATATACCGTTACCGAAGCTACCCTTGACAGATAAATAACATAAAAACTTGCAATAATCTTCATACCCCCACCAGGTAAAAAATTTATACAATATATGGAATGTTTCGGAGGAGGGAGGGTTACGGTGGTCGGCTACTGTACGAGCTTCACCTCCTTGCCCGTCTTCTGTAGCTGCTCCAGCACTTCGTCCGCCGAGAGCTCCGTCGTCACCGTAATCCTCTTCGTCTCCACGTTGATATCGTCGATTTTCAGCTTGTCTTCTGGAAAAGAGACATTTTCGGGAGGGAAAGGGTAAATAAAAGGCGGTTTTTGTCAATAGGGGGCGCTGTCAACAAGGCGTCACGGCATTCCAAAAGAGCGGCAGGAAATTATCAGCAAGAGCGAGGTTTTTGACAAAAAATATGCAGTTTCAGAGAAAACTGTGCGGCAAACGGCAATGGAGCGGAAAACACAGCAAAAAACCATGCGGCAACCCGCAATACAGCCAAAAACCGTGCGGCAAAAGGCAACGAACTGAAAAGACTGCGGCAAACGGCAATTTTACCAAAAGCCCTGCGGCAACCGACAGTGTAGCCGACAATCGTGCGAAATTACACCAAAATGAGAGCAAAATAAAAAAATGAATCTTACCTCCGAGCTTGCCGAGGACCTTCCTGGCGGCGTTGGCGCAGCCTCCGCAGGTCATTGCCATCTCGAACACGTACTGAAATCAAATAATGAGCTTTTTTACCGTAATCATGCGTATAGTCCTTTAAAATTTGGTCGAATACGGTCTTTGGATGCCAGAATAACATTCGAAACCGTTATATTAGTTATAAAAACCGTTATACTCGTTATAAGTCGGCATAAGACACCTAAAGGAGTTATACGCGACCAGAAAGCTCCAAAGTCCGTTATCTATGTGCTGAGGACATTGTAGAACAGTAAGAAGCTGCCCGGGAGCGTCAAATTCGTAAGCAGCGGCCTGAAGGTGCCAAATTCCCTTAAGAAGCGGCCCGAAGCCACCAAAACCCGCTTGAAAAGACCAAAAGGCGCAAAACACCGCTAGGAGCGGTCACAAATCCGTAACAACTGGCCCAATGGCTTGAAAATTAGTCAGCAGCGGCCTGATGAGGCTGAAAAGAGCTAGAAACGGCTCCTGAGGACAATCCGTTAGAAACAGCCGCCCGAAGACTCCAAAATTTGTCAGCAGTGACCTGAGGATGCCAAACCCAGTTAAACGCGACCTAATGAAGAAAAACATCGCTAGGAGCGGCCTGAGGGCGCCAATAACCGTAAGAAGCGGTCCGATGACTCTAAAATTAGTAGGAAGCGCCCTGAAGGTGGCAAACCCAGAAATTAGCGGCCTTAGAACACCATAACCCTCTCAAAGCGGCCAAAGGGCTAAAATCCGTTATCAACGTCCCAAGGGCATAAGCACAAAGAGTAGAAGCGGCCTGGGCGCGTCAAACTATGTTAGGAGTTACACTAGGGCTCCAAACATAGTCAGCAGCGGCCTGCGAGTGCCAAACCAAGTTGAACGCGCTCAAATGACGTAAACCCCGGTTGGACCGGCCTGGAGGCGCCGATATCCGTTATAAGCGGTTTGAGACCGCCTAACCAGGAACTAGGGTGGCATAACCTTACTCAAGCGGCCGAATGTTGCAGACGTCTATAATAGCGGCCTTATTTGGCCACCTGTAACTATTAGAAGCAACTGAGGGTGCCGGAGACCGCTGATTGCGGCCAAAATACACTGTACTTTGTAAATTTTCGGGATTTACCCACCCTTTTTCGCTACAGAACCAATCAATAAAACCGCTACCCACCTGTGTCATTATTGTTTGTTGTCCGTGTGTGGAAATGAAGCCGGGGGAGGGGCCGATCGATGACGCGGCTGTCTGTAAAGAAAGGGCTTTTATCAGTACAGCGAATATTCCAGCCGTTATCGAAGATTATCGCAAAAACTACCACAAATAGACCTTTAACGATAAAAGTATACAAAAAATCAATGAAACGGCGGATTATTAGACCCGGCTTGAGGTGACGCAGACGATGAAACGAGGTCAGACACGCCCACCCACAACACGCACAAAGAGGGTGGTTTTTGATCACTTCGCGGTGAAAATATTGATTTTTATTAATTCGAAAAGTATTTTAAAAAAAAGCAATTAACTGCAACTGCATTCAAACAAAAGCCAACTAATTTGTCCCGAAAACCCAGAGTTTTTTTTTCGCTTTTTTTAGCTGAAAACGTTTTATTTTTGTGTTATTTTACTTAATAATTATATTTAGTACAAATTTACATTTAAATCTATATAAAAATGATGTAAAATGTAATAAAAATCGGCATAAATAGAACAAAAATGAGCAGAAATAAACGCCGTTGCTGCCAGTCAGCTGGCTGAAATTACCTACCTTTATCGATTTTTGTTGCCATGGACGCTTGGCATTTCCTTTGTTTTGGCCTATATTTTGTATTTTACATGTAGTACACTAATTTGACATTCATTTAAGTTTGAAATAATAAAAATACCAGTGTAAATTAGTACTCGCTTACAAAACAAATAAACAAAAATGCCAATTTTGTGCCGATTTTGATGGATTTTTGTGTTTTTATCTAACAGTCGGTTCCTCTCACTCCCTCATTTTGTATCTGCTATTTATTTTTGGTTTTACATTAATACTGCATTATATATTCATTTTAGGCTATCCGTATGACCGACGAGGTTTCTGGAAGTGGACTACCGCACTACTCTCTGCCTGCCTCTGTAAGTTCTCATTTTTTTAAGTTTCCGTTTCGGGCCGGCCCGTCAAGATCTCGGGCTAGCCCTCCCCAAAAATTTCTTAAAAGCGGTGTGAATTCCCTAAATCGCGCCGTGTTAGCGCCAAAGTTGAGGGTTTCTTCCAGAAATTTCTTTTTTGTCGTTGCGGGACCATTAACTGTCAACAATCGATCGAAAATTAAGTCCTTATAAGCATAATGATTTCAGGTGAAACCCGGATCCACCAAGTACGAGCAGCTGTTGGCCCTACTCGAGGAGATCAGAAAGGACACGAAGCCGACCTACATCGGCAACAAGGCCGTGGCCGAGAGGCTCAAGAGGAGCATCACCCACGCCCGTCTTCTTGTCAGGTAGGGGCTCCTACCAGTTTTTTTTACTTTTTGCGACGAAAATTTCAAAAACTGCGCAATTATGACCTGAGAGTCGATTTTTCAAATGCTTTTCGGCTGCTATGCCGTTTGCCGCATGTTTTTTTTTTAGTTCTAATGTCGTTTTTCACATGCGCTTCACACAGCTCGCGGTTCAATGGAAGCTCCGGGCATTGTAAAGGACTGCCGTCTGTTAAACGTCGGGCAGGAATCGAAACTTTTCGATTCTTGCAATTTGGGCTTTCTGGATGATTTTTTGTTGTTGATTTTCTGGATTTAAATGGTAACTGGATTTAAAAGGCAATTTTGATGAAGTTGGAAATTCACCCGAACAAAAGATATAAAGCATAAACTTTTGATCGATCTATTTGCTACGCCTTTATGCTGCTTGTCGCTTAGTTTTCGGATTTAATGTCATTCACCACATGGTTTTCGGCCTTAATGCCGTTTACCGCATGGTTTTTGGTTCTTATGCCGTTTGCCGCATACGTTTTAGTTTCTTAGCCGATTGCCGCATGAATTTGGGCTTATGTACCGTTTGCCACACGGTTTTTCGTTCGTCAGCCGATTTCCGCATGCTTTTTTGGCTCTCATGCCGTTTGCCACACGGCTTTGGTTGCTCCGCCGTTTGCGGCACGTTTTTCGTCCACCATGCTCTTTGCCGCACGGTTTCCGCTCTCCTGCCGTTTGCCGCACAGTTTTCGAGGCGTGCAATCCGCTGGGGACACGCTTCTTAAGTGACCGCGCAGTGTTTTACTAAAAAATCTTTTTTCTATTCCAAAGTAATCAATTTTTTTTTCCAGAGACGTGAACGCCGAGGTCGACAGGGACCGTCAGAAGCACACCGCCGAACTCCTCAGCAAGGGTACCCAGTAGCAACTGGGTTACCGTACCCCTCCGCCTTACCGTAGCCCACAGTTACCCTACCCCCTCCACCATGCCTTCGATCCAGCTCCCCCAGCGACCTGCCTTCTGCAGATCCTTCAATTCCTCTCTCATCGCCTCCACCTACCAATTGGACGGAGACAGTCGCGATGGCGCTCTTCACTTTCTCCGTCCCGACGATCTTTCCACCGAAAATGTGGTGAAGACCACGGCCGGCGTGTTCCGATTCGAAATCGTCGATGGAGAGAAGTTGGTGGCCGCGTTGACGGATGGAACCCTGGCCTTGATTAGCCTATCAGGTGAGTAGTTTTTTTTTTAAATATTCTTTTTTACTCTTAACTTTTTTGGTACATGGAACACGACATCTATGTTAAAACTGTCGAATTACGGTATGGCTGGCATGGATTGAGAGTGTTTTGGCGCCCTTTAGTCGCTCCAGGCGATTATGGCTTCCGGCATGGATAACGAATTTATGTATGCGTCCTGGGCCGACACCTGACGGATTTGGGCATCACAAGACCGGCGCTGTTATTCTTGAGCCTTCGGGCCGGTTTTTGTTTATTTCAACGTCCTCAAACGTACTTTGTCGTCCTCAAAAGTGTGGATTTTGGCGGGCCTATGCCGTTTTGATGGGGATTTATCATCTTCAGGCCGCTGGCTAACTAATTTTGTAGCCTTTGGGCCGGTTCTGACGGGTTGTGGCGTCCTAATGAAACCGCTCCTAACTGGGGTCAGCTCCCGCTTTCCACGAGTTTGGTGTTGTTGAACCAGTAGCCTCATTGTCAGCATACTTGGGCAACCCACCGCGGGGGTCCATTTTGCGACAACCCCTTTAATTGTAGAAAAGTTCGACATTATGCGACGGGCCTCCTTCTTTAACAAATTTGCTGAAAACTTAAAATTGCGACGCTTGTCAGTCTTCTTTAAACGAAATAATGTCATCATTGGTCTGCTGAGGAGAGTGAAAACACCCAATGGCCACTTTCTATTGGGTATCCGAAAGCCGCTTCGGGTAACCACTGGGGGCGATTTTGCGACAGCTTCTTATAATAGGAAAACTCGAATTTTCGAGACGGCCCTCTGTCATAACAAAATTTTCCAAGCGTTACAAGTTTTGCAGCCCCGCCGTCGTTTTTGGCGCGGCTTGACAATCAATGTATGGGTATAGGCGATGTAGATTAGAAATCTTGTTCTTAGGGCAACCGTAACTAAACAGGGCGAGGCGATACCGGTATACCCAGAGTACTGCGAAGTTCTCAAATGACAGGCCGGACCAAGCGTGTTTTAGGGACGGCCCGGCCCGGGTATAAATTTTATATAAATCGGTACAAATATTTTTAACCGTAAGTGGACGTAAGGTACTTGCGGAACCTACGTAGTTCGACGTTTGTTTGAAAATGTTAACAAAAAAAATACGTTGCCTCCAAGGCACTGTTTGGGGAGCTTACGCATTGAGCCCCCAACGCTCGCTGTCCAGCTATGTTTTTAACCTGCTTTAAGTAACTTGATAATGTTTGTTACTAACATATGAGTCAATATTAGTTGTATAAAATAGAATGTCACCGACCGGGATCGAACCCTGGTCGTGTGGGTGGCAATCTGACTGGGTGGTCCAGGATAAACGTCCGTCCAAATCCGGGGTTTTTCAAATGACCCAGCCCATCAGAACTTCGCAATACGGACGCCTTTATATGTCAGGGCTCACCCAATCTGAACTTCAAGCCTGATGTAGCAAAAGTGGGACATAAACTAACTAAATGCGGTTTTCTTACGGAGCCTTTGTGTGGCTTTTTGAAGGTGGCACGTTTGAAAAATGGGGTTCAAACTGATTTAGAGACCCTCTCAATATAACGGTCTTTTTTTATAGTACCTCAGTACAGTGTCCGGGGATGACCTAACCCTTCTCTTTTTACTCCGCGTTTAGACCTTTATAATTGCTCCATTTCCAGATTACTCCACCCAATCGATCCCCGTCTCCGATGACATGCTCCTCAACGTGTCCGTGAAAGGAGACCGAGCCCTTGTCTCCACAAAAAACGGCGGCGTCTCCTTGGTCGACCTCGGTTCCGGTGACGTCCGTCACCAATGGCTGGCCCATAAACTCCCCTTCACACACGAGCCATGCGAGGTAATTTTTCCACTATCATATTTCCACGCAGGACCCAATTTTAAAGGTCTGGGCCACGGCTTTGTCGGAAAATCGGGCAGCCACCGGAGGCGACGACGGTCTTTTGAGGATTTGGGACCTCCATGGAGCCCACATGTCCACGGCGAAGGCTTTCGAAGCCGGGGTCACCTACGTGGAGTGGGTGGATGAAAATGTAGGATTTATTTTGTTTCTACTTTAAATAATTATGATTTTAGACACTTCTTACGGGTAGCTATGATCAACATATTCGAACTTTCGACATTCGCAAGGTTTACATGCCTGTCACGGATACGAAGGTGGGCATGGTTCACAAATTTTCGAAGAAAAAAGTGAGAATTACCGAAAACTGCTTGAAATAAAATTGTTTCGCAAAACATCGTTCAGAAATATGATTTCAACCAAGCATGGCAACGCAATGTTTTTTTTTTCTCGGCCCGGGCCGGCCTTTTGTCGTGCGCACCTTTTCAACGTAACAATGTGCGGCAAATGAGAACATTGCCGAAAACCATGCGATAAGTCAAGCTTCGATTGCGTATATCTCAGAAACAAGGATGACTAAAACTGGCGCCGGGCCGCGGACTTTTGGGAGGGTAGGCCCCGGTATTTTAAAAAAAAATTTAAATCTAACTCTTTTCAAAACCAATGTTTTTAAGTTCTGTTTGTTGCAAAACATAGTTCTAATTGTGCAAAACATACTTTGTAAAGGAGGATTCGAACTACCTCATATAAATTTTGTATAATTTTCATGGCCGAGTGGCTAAGAGGTCGGACTGGCAATCCGAAGTTACCCAGTTCGATCCACCGTCGACAAAATTGTTTTTTTCTTGCCTTAAAAAGGCTGTGTGTCAAGAAAAACGTTGTGCTATAGGGCCCGCAGCCTATTGCACACTAAGAATATGTATGTGAGAAATCGACCCTTATCATATGAAAGTGTCACATGCTAATCACGATTTGAAACATTGGCGGGGAGACTTTGAAGTGTCTTCCTGGCTTTAAATTTGGATTTAAATGCCAACATGCTATAGTTTTCGTGGTCAGTAAATAAAGATCTGCTTTTTGGTGTAGAAACCTGAGAGGTTTGTTTTTCGTGATATACCAATTTGATTTTTCGGAGAGCGGCTGCCACCCTTGCTCAGAAACAAAAAAACGGAAAAATTGATCAAACTACTGCCATTCTGACAATAGGGTTTATAATGCTAGCTTCATGTAACTCTTCGGTTTGTCAACCATGGGCCTTGTCTTTTTCAAAATTGCAAAGGAGCGGTCCGCTATAGAACAGGATGACCCCCATTATGAGTCCTATTGACACCCGGCTGGCATATATTCGCGTGATCCGCAGTCTGATTGGCCAAATTTGTGAGAATCGTGCCTTAGTTATACGTTGAGATTTGATGTAGCTTTCAGCGCGAAACTCAAGTCAGCCTGAAAATATTTCAAACCAAAATGCAACAGTTTTTTTTTTTAAAACAAACTCCTTTTTTCCAGACCGACGGCGGCGTGTGGCACATCGAGACGCGGCTTGTCGACGACAAGAAACAGTACCTGGCGGCCTGTATGTACGGAGGATGGGCCCTCTACGACGAGCAATGGGATCTCCTGGAGAAAAACGAGGACGTGGGCACGGAGGGACTGCTCTACGGCGTGACGTTCCTCGACGACTCCAACATCGCCTTCACCACTTTTAATGATTATCGCGTTTCCACCGCCGCTCTGACGGTTTAATGGGTTTATTATATTTTATAATGTTGTTAAGTTACAATAAATGTGATTTCTGGGAGAATTAAGAGAGAGAGAGAGAGGACTATGGATCGCTGCGACCCCTTGCTATAAAAAAGCGGTCCTCTCAAGACAGGGTGTCAGTATGAAATAAAAGATATGGAAAGCCTTGCAACAGGGTTTTTCAGATTTTGTTCAAACTCTGAAACATGTTTATTTGGCCTAAAAACACTAAATCATTAGGGAACATTATCGATTTTGTGTACCGGATTACGGTAGGTGACCCTAGGTTACTATAGTTTGGTACCGGACGACTAATTTTTGAAACCATAAATAATAACTTTGAAAAAAAAGTGGGAAAGTTACTATTTTATGGCGTTTTTGACATGTAAAGTGCGGGAAAAAAGTATAGTTCCACTTTTCTTGCTGTTTTAAAAGTCATTCGAGGGCTTCAGGAGTGACATGGTCTAACTCATTCAATTGACCAAAGTCTTAGAAACAGATTAAAGTGTTGAAAACGAAAATTCATTAGCATACGACACAGACAGACGGCCGTTTGCCAAAATGTGCAAAATAGGATACCGGTAAGAATTTTTTGGGGCACCGAGACCCACACCATTGGAAAGCCCTTGAAAAGTTGTCTCAGAAAATGTTTTTGTTGCTGTTCCAAAAAATTTGTCTTCGAACAGACAAGCATTTAAAACCAAAATTACACTCTGTATTCCAATGGAAAATTAAGAAATTGCGAATTTTCTTGCAGAAAAACAACAACTTTTCATGTTTTCACGCTTGTCTGTTCGAAGACAAATTTTTTCGGAAACGCAACAAAAACATTTTCTAAGACAACTTTTCAAGGGCAAATGTGAAGATCTTGTTCGTTCCAGCAAAGGGTATTCGACCATGACAAAAACGATGGTGCATAGGGTTCACCAAGATTCTAAACGAGTTTCAAAATAATCCAAGTTTTGAAGTGGAACTATACTTTTTCCCGCACTGTAGGACCCAAATGGAAGCAAAGACACTGTGCTGGTCAAACTCTGCACAAAAATTGCAATAAAACGGAATTTTTATCTTTAATATTCTGGGAACGATTGAGTTAAAAGAACGAGAAACTGCAGTAACCTAGGGTGACCTAATTAAAACCAAAAATCGACAATGGTACTAATGTTTCACAATACACTGCGTTTCCAATTGGTAACTCGGGTCGCTTCAAATACAGAACTGGAATTTTGCTAAACCCCGTTCCGTTTCTAGCGTTTGGACAAAAGAAAACTGCGTATTCAATGTATTCGAGGGTTCGGCAGTGTAGCACTGTTCGTGCTGAGACCACTGCAGCCTATAACACTGTGTTCTACGCGGTTGGCAGTGCCCATGCTTTTTTTGGCAGCTGGAGTTCCGTGAATAAAGATAATATTCTCCTAGCAAATTCTAATTCGCCCGATTTGGCTGCGTAAACGGCCAGAGAACCCAATTACACGTACAACATCAAAATATTGTCGTTGTGATGAAATAATTCTGGCGTCAACTATCAAGTTTACGACATTACCTGAAAAACCTTTCCTTTCCGTTCTTTTGTCACTTGCTCGCGAGACTTTGTTTACAACAACCAAAACGCATCCAATAACTTTATAAACAAAACATTCAAATTGAAATCTGAGAAACCCGCTTCACTCCATTCGAACCCCACCATTTCTTCAAGTGTGGAAATTTTCGTTGACTGCCGTCAGCACCTGTTCCAAGTAGGCTTCGCGGCACTCGTCCCACACCACCTCGACCTAAAAACGACAGATTTTTCTTCAAACGGAGGAAATGAGCCACCTCTCCCTCGAGTTCCCTCCTGTAGATGCAAATCTCGCCGGCGAACAGCTCCAGACCGTCCTGAAACCCACGATTCCGCCAGTTTCAGGGGTAAAATCACCTCTTTGTTCTGTAGTTCTGGATCGGACGAGTGAAGGGCATGGGAGAGAGCTGCCCAATCCATCGGGCCCTTGCCCGTTACGACCTGGGAGAAGGAGATGAAGTGGAGGGGCATGTTCAGCTGACGGGCCATGTTGTCGACGGACATCACTTGCACTCCGGCCTGGAAACAGGTATATTAATGAAATCTGGAGGATTTGAGTGGCCTCAGGCTACCAGAAACAACATAGGTTTAATTAGAGTTCTTCCTAACTTGTCTAACTCTACGACGTATAGCCATCATTGGGAGTTCACAACGGGCGCGAGGAGCTCGCGTTACCTACGTATTTGGGCGTTTGAATGAAAATGGTAACAAAAAGGAAAGAGGGTTTAGGTTGCCTCCAAGATATCATATGGGGCTTACGTATCGAGCCCCCAAACCGCTCCATGTCCAGCTGTAGTTCACAACCCAGCGCGCCTCTTCCAAGCATTACCGGTCTACCGCCGCCCCCTTAAGTTTAGGGCCTGAAATATGGGGAATACGAAAGAAGCCGGCCCATTTTAGGGAAAAGGCGGCCGCCTAAAGCTATCAGAATCCATTTGTGGCCTGAGGTTACCGGAAACCAGAGATTCTCAAATGACGAGCCGAGCCGAGTGATTTTTCGGAGCAGCCCGGCCGGCTCCCTGAAAGAAAAACAAAATTTTAAAATTAGTATAAATCGGTACAATATTTTTTTAAACTGCTTTAAATAACTTAATAGTGTTTGTTACAAACATATAAGTCAATATTAGTCGTACAAAAAAGAATGTCACCGACCGGGATCGAACCCTGGTCGTGTGGGTGGCAATCTAACTGGGTGGTCCCGGCTAAACGGACTGAGCCGACCAAAATTTTTCAAATGGCCCGGTACGTGAGGGCCCTGAGAGCGGTTAGGAGCGGCATGAGGTTCTCAGGATCAGATTGAAGTGACGAAATTTGTAACATCCACAACCCGGCTAGCATGAAATCAGCTAGGGCGGCCTGAGGACGCCGCTGTCATCGCCACAGCGGCGTCAGGCTTCGAGAGTACAGAGCGGCCTTAGCCTGTCAGAATAGCAAAACAAACCTGTTTATCCACGAGCATGCATGCCGAAAACGGACATCTCTTCTTGGCCGGCGTGGGATCCAGAGAAATCGACCTCTCAACCACATCCGAAGGCACTTCGACCTCCATGCTCAGAGCGGGAGGGATGGACACCGTCTCTCCGTTAGCTGGCATGTGCACCGGCAGACGAAACTCTTTCTCCACTTTTCCTGAAAAAAATCACAATAAATGGCATCAGGGGGACAAAAACCTTTCAAAAACTCCATTTTGGAGGCCTCTCCGTGGACGAACATGACCCCTCTCGGCTGACTATCGCGGATCAACTGAAAAAACTCCAATTTGTCTGGGTTGGAAAAGCTTTACCCCACCTGCATAATTCCTTTGGCATCCGCGTGGGCACTGAAGGACATGTACTCCACGCCCAGATTCACTTCGAACTGGAAATTTTGGGATTTTTGCGGGAGAAAACTGGGAAACTGACCATTTTGCCTTCGATTTCCACTTTTCTCATCCCTCCGATGACCTTCGCTCCAACCGTTCCCGCCACGCAGTAACCTGAACATATAATTCGATAGAGTACTTAATTTTAAAAGCAAGCTCGGTATACGCCAAATTATAGTGGGCAAATGGGGGGGGGGATGCTGGAAAAGCCCTCCGTTTTACTATGAAAGGGGTTCTCACGGGCCATTTTGAAACGTTTGGTCGGTCCGACCCTGGACGCCCGTTTACCTTGTAACACACAGTCAGATCGCCACCCACTCGACCAGTGTTCGATCCCGGTCGGCGACATTCTTTTTTATACAACTAATATTGACGTATATGCTAGTAACAAACATTTTAAAGTTATTTACATCGGTTTAAAAAATTACTGTACCTATTTGTACAAAATTTAAAATTTAATATTTTTTATACCCGGGCCGGCCAGGCCGATGCAAAAAATCTCTCGGCCCGGCATTTGAGAGCCCCGACTAAGAATAAACATGCTATGGCGCTCAAGCCGTTCACCAAAGGGAGCCAGGAAGGTTGCTAAAGCTCAGAGAGGCCTGCTGAAATCGGCCTGAGGGTGCGTGCTCCCAGTTGTCCGGAGTGGCCTGAGGTAACAACAGTTAACAAAACCTGCCTAGAGCGGCATGAGGTTTCCATTTTTAAAGCGGTCCTAGGAACATACATTGAGCTCCGCCATATGCGGCGGTAGGGCTGTCGCAATATTCAGTTTTCGGAAAATTTTGTTAAAGAAAGAGGTCAATCGCAAATTTTTGAAGCATTCAAAATAGAAGGGAGTGACGCAAAAGTACCCCCCGCGGTGGGTTGCCCAGGTATGTTTAGAAAGCCTTTGGTTTCCCAATATGACGTTGATTACCAGTTGTTAACGGGTCGAACCGCCTAAACGCCCCAGGATGGACGAAAATAAAATGTACGGGTTCGAAATGGAACTTTAACGGAACAATTTAATCATGTTTTTACTAACATATAAGCCAATATTAGTCATACAAAAAAGAATGTCACCGACCGGGATAGAACCCTGGTCGTGTGGGCGGCAGTCTGACTGGGTGGTCCGGGGAAACGGGCCAACCAAAATTTGCCAAAAGCCCCGGTTCGGCCTGTGAGAACCGCACCTGGTAGGCGGTCTACAGAGATACCTACAATCTGGGCGTAGTAAAGAACCCGCTGCGAAATTTTAAATGAAAATCTGAAGGAAGGATGAGCCGGATTTTCTGGGCCTCCCATTTTGGGGTATGGGCGTCGCTGCGGGGTATCAAAGTGGCAAAACAAATGAGAAGCAGCCACCTGCATAGAATAACAAGACTCGGGTAGCCGCGGGTGAAGGAATGGGTTGTCGCGCTTTTCCAGATAGTCTAGTTAGATCCACCAGATACAGAAATCCCCACTTACCAGGCATTATAATCATGTTCTTCGGATCGGAGCACCATTTCTTGAACACTTTGAGCGACTGTCCCCCGTGCAGCATTCCAGGCGTGGAGAAAAGGACCATGGGTCCTGGCGAGTCCTCCGCCCCCCGCTCCATCGGGCGGATGTGCTTGAAGTCGAACATGTTGCGCTCGACGAAACAGTGCTTGATCTTCTCATTCGTCCAGTTGATGAACAGGCGGTAGTACTGAAACAGAGAGGTTATAGAGAAAGGGAGTGCGAGAGAGCGAGAGAGAGAGAGAGCGAGAGAGAGCGAACCTGATTGGCTCGTTCAGCGAGTCCTGTGGAAAAGAAGACAGGGAACTTGAGGTCCATTCTCTCCCAGTACTGCTCCAGGAGGATGCAGAGCTCTTGAGCACGTCCCAAGGCAAACACGGGGATCAGAACCTAAAAATTGTGAAAATTCGGTGGAAAACTGGAATATTTAGCTCCGCCCCTTTGCTGCGTCGCTAAGAATAACTCTAAGCCACGCCCACTTAGCCGCGTCGCTTGGAATTCCCCCAGCCGCGTCAAGTGGCCTCTTTTGAAAGACTATTGCGTCACGAAACAACGTCCAATCAGACGGACCTCTCAGGGAATGTTAGCCCCGGGTTTTTAAATGACGGGCCGGGCCGAGGTATTTTTTGGGACGGCCCAGCCGGTCCGCGTATAAAAACAAAATTTTAAAAGTTGTATAAATCGGTACAATAATTTTTTAAACAGCTTTAAATTACTTAATGGTGTTTGTTACTAACATATAAGTCAATATTAGTCGTACAAAAAAAAATTTCACCGACCGGGATCAAACCCTGGTCGTGTGGGTGGCAATCTGACTTGGTGGTCCAGGTAAACGGACCGACCCGGGCCGGGCCGCATAGCTGGACACGTGGTGTTTGCGGCACCTTTATTTGCGGAGTGTCCTTTGATGGGGGACCTTGAAAATGTGGCCTGTGAAAACCCGGTGTTAGCCCCACTTTTGCTCACCTTTCCTCCACTCATCACGCAGTCGTGGACCTTCCTCAGGAAATCCCTCTCCCTCGCCCTCTTCGAATCACGAATAGTGGTGGCGTACGTGGACTCGGAGATGAGGAGGTCTGGCTTCAGTCCGGGGAGAACTCTCGCCGCTCCCAGATGACGATCCGGCGTCATGTTGTAGTCTCCTGAAGCATAAAAATTAGTTAAAATTCCATTTGAATACGAATTTAGATAGTTGGGTGATTCACCGAATGGTTTTCATCGTATTGGCATGTCCGCACGGCTTTCACCCCGATTCTAGGTTGAAATTTCATTTATTGCAGGGTTTTTGGGCGATACACCGGTGAGAGCATTGTTATGCTAAAAGACCGTTTGAAGCAGGCCAACTGAACCAGGCCCGTCTCAAAAAGGCGCCATGGCTGGTCATGAAGCGTTTGGGGGCTCGATGTGTAAGCCCCCCCCCCCAATTGTTTCTTGGAGGCAACGCAAGCCCCATTCATCGTTTGTTGCCGTTTTCATTCAAACAGCAAATGCATAGAACCGAGAGTACCAAACGTCCACCTATGAGCCCGGCCCGCACGGGAAAGATTTGAGGCTGCTGGCCAATGACAACTGAAGATGAAATTCTCCAACATCAAGCGATAAAATTACTAACAAACCTTATTCCGATTAATTATGAAAATATAGGATTATAAAATAACGCTTCAACGAAAAATTACACCCCACAAAGAAATTTACACCATATTTGCTCGATCCTAGCATGTAGGGCCAGGTTGGGCCGGGATCAACCAGTCAATTTTTTCTACCCGGCCGATGTTTGTTCAAAAAAGAATATTTTTCGAGCAGAATGTCAATCGCAGAATGGTTGTCTAATAAAATGATTATTGCGACATGATTTTAGATTAAAATGCAGTTTTGCGCACAAATTTTAAATTAAATTACCATTTTCTGCCCGATTTTTAGCTGGCATGTCGATTTCAGCATTTTTCCGCTTAAAAAGACCTTCGGTTTAGGGATTTCCAAACTATTTCTCCCCCTTAAACCAAAAATGTACTCCCACCTGTGTAAAGCACGCTCTGGGTGCCGACTCTGACTTCGAACATGGCCGCTCCCAGCACGTGTCCTGCATAGAAGGCTCTGATGGTCAGTTCGGCGTCGACTTGGATGGTCTCGTGCAGATTCACGGCCACCACTTTCTTCATGCACGCTTTGATGTTGGCCGAGGTGAAGAAGTCCTTGTCTCCTTTGAATTCCGTCTGCACCTTGCGGTAGTCTTCCTAAAAAAAATGGCTAAAACGTTCAGTTTTGACGAGCCTTCTTCATTTTTTTTTGTGATTTACAGAGTAGACCGGGGTGGAAATGTTCGCGGCCCGTTTAGCCCCTTGTTTTCACAACTAAGATTTCCGAGTACAAATCCAGAAACGAATGCAGTAGTCAGTCTCAAGAACCAGCCAGCTGGCACGTAATTTACGCAGTTTTCAGCTGGTTGTCCTATATTTAAGAATAATTGCTGTTTCTCTTAAGAAATAAAACAAAAATAAAGAAGAACTAACCAGAAGAACGGGGGCTATAGCCTTTGTGGGGTGGGTCATGTAGATCGGGCCATCGAATCCCACAATCTCACTCATATGCGGGAGGGAACCGCAGTGATCCAGGTGGAAATGAGAGATTATGACGCAGTCCAGGTAGTCGTTCAGCTTTCCTCCCCCGCCGATGTACCTAAAGTCGAAAAATTCTATCACAAACCCAAAAATCCCGAAAATTGCGTTTCCCGGGGGAATTTTTCCGGCTTTGAAACCTATTTTCCAAGTTCACCGGAAAGAGTTATCAAGGATAATGAAATCTAGCTAGTAAATAGTAAAACCCACGAGAAATCGGGAAATCTCCGTTCATCCTGGTAGCCCATGTGCATTCCGCAGTCGAGCATCACATTCTTGCCGCCGATTGAGACAAGAATACAGGAGCGGCCGACGTCCTGACCGGCTCCCAACGGCACCACCTAATCGATATCGATTATTTCGTAGAGAAAATGACAAACTTTAATCTCTGTGGGGGCCATTTGGTGGGAAAGGGTAGAAAAGAAAATTCGAAAGTTGAGAGAGAGATTGTACGTGATGTTGCGTCGGTGCGAAAATGTGCCGGGTTTGGGGGCGCTAAGTGATGAAAACTACTAAACATGGCGGGGGTTTCGAGGAATTCAGGGAGGACTGGGGAAAAGTTTTAGTTGGTTTATTACGGGTTTGTAGGGCCCGGGCATTTGGCTGAAAATTTTAAATTTCCGCGTTTGTCGTGCATCACGGACCTTTTCTAGTCTTTTCTATGTCGTCATGATACTTTTCGCAACAAATCAGATCAGATGTCCCAGAACCCCCTAAATGTGTTTTCTTACCGCTGATGGCCTCTGCTCCACGCAACCGAATGTGCCTGACACTTCCTCCGTTTCCTAAAGAACTCCTCTCTCTCTCTCTCTCTCTCTCTCTCTCTCTCTCTCTCTCTCTCTCTCTCGATCTCAAAATTGGATTTCCAATAGATCGCTGGTATTGTGACTGATTTCATCGCTCATTCTTCGTTTGTCGCTGATTTCCTAATGTATGAATTAGTTTTCCAACCACTCTACTTCTCTTTTACCTCTCTACATTCTTATGTCATGATCCTTAGGGGATTTTTCAGTAAAATCAATTTTTCTTAATGTGAAAACCGAAGAAAGCGGATTTTGTTGGCCCTTTGCCGCCCCTCGCCCAGCCCCCCCCCCCCCCCCGAACCGTCCAGACCCGTCGAGAATTGAGTCCGCATGTCCGCACGGCTATTGGCCGAATTCCTTCATGGCCCGCCCCTTACATCCAAGCCGCGGCAATTGTCATTGTCGAAGTCATCGCCAAACAGCTCCTTCCTAAACTTTCTTAACCAGGCCAATCACAAACTGACATTAGTGCCTTGAGTTTTTCCATTTCCCCGCTCTGTCTCAATCTGTGTACGCAGATACCGCGCTTTGACGGCTTTGAAGCGTATTTTCTCGAAAACGGTAAATTTTTTACCCTAACGAGGGAATTACATGAACTCGTCTTAAGGTTTTGAAAAACGGCCGATTAGGCAACATGTGGGACCCCTAGGGTTCCCTAAATCCGTTTTTAAAAAGCGCCGCGGACCTCTGGTTTTCGAGATAATTAGCATCTCGTTTTTAGCATGGGAGTTATCACCGGACGCGTGACAACCTCAACCGCTGCCTTGTTGGTCAAGTGGTCCAAGGCGCATTTCCAATATTCTTTTTCTGGGGCCGGTCAAGTTCGATTTTTTTCACCTTTTTTTTGTTTTGCTTTTATATAAACAGATAGTTCAACCTATAAGTTTCAAATCTAAATTTACTTCTGGACAAAATATTTTTTATGTTTTCACCATTAGAAAAAATCAAAGTATATACTCAAAGTCTTTTAACTGGCGTTTTATTTGAAAGTTGTTTTATCTCTTCTGTTCTTTAATGGCCTCTGCTCGACCACCTGTGGTTGCAGCTCGAGCTTCTGTTGGGCCACCTACATCATACCTCTCCAGACCCGGGGTTCTCACGGGCCGGGACATTTTCAAAATTTTGGTCGGCCTGGCCCGTTCGGCCCGTTTACCCTGGACCACCAGTCAGATTGCCACCCACGGTATTTAAAACAGTTTAAAAAATTATTGTACCGATTTATACAAAAATTAAAATTTGATTTTCAAAAACGGGGCTGCCGGGCCGCCCAAAAAAACCAAAATTCGATCTACTCAGAATTTAAAACTTATGCTTTGCAAAATTAGACCTTCGAAGTCGATTCGAATAATGTATATATCTTACCAAAAATGTGTGTTCGTTGCTCATATTAGGCTCCACAAAGTTTTCCCGCGAAATTTTTGAACTGCAATCAGCATGCCGCTCTCTCCATTTCCTAAGGTGAAAATGGATCTCTCGCCTCACGGTACGCTGTGTACGGGTCCAGCCGTACATGCGTTCATTTTTCATGACCCACTGCCTTTAATAAATAGTTTCTATTTATAAATTAAATAGCGCGCGAAGCGAATCAAAAAAAAGGAAATCTTGCATTGAACAATTGTTAAAAGGACCATTGCACGCTCCGTCTGGCGCTCTCTCTCTCTCTCTCTCTCTTTCTTTTCCGGTGGAGTGTTCTTGTTTCCGGCAACGGTTACTGTCGAGCAAACGCCTAGCCCTCACTCCATAGAGATCCGCGCTCTCTCTCTCTCAACGATTTAGGCTTAACTTTCCATAAACAAGACTTTGCGAGACAGATACAGACAAAGTCAATTATCTACATGTAAATCATGATCAGGATCGTCCGGATTGGCTGGGGGGTAGTCAGTTGTTTGCACTGCAGTGATATCAACAGTCACCCTTTTTTGTCATTTTGTGGCTCTATTATCAGCGGCGCTGTCATTGAATGTACGTCGTTAGGCTCCACCGTGGCGCAGTTCCATCACAACCTGAAGAAATCCTTGGGCCGGCCCACTTCGGCTCGTCTACTCGGACCACTTAGTCAAACTGTCACCCATGCGGCATGGTTCGATCTAAGCACTTAGTTTTTGCTAACTCATGAGAACTATGGGCGCACTATTCAACGTTAATTTTGGCATATCTTTAGTCGTTTCTCAGATTTGAAATGCCTGGACGTTAGTAAGAAGCACGTCAGTCCCCTCCATCGACCCCTGTCTCTGTTTCCGTACCAATCACTACTCGCCCTCTATTCCGTTTGGTCTTTCACTACCAGTGACGTCACAGCCTATGTGTGTGTGCGTGTGCGTGTGTGTGTATGTGTGTGCGTGTGTGTGTTATTCTCAAATGTTGGAGAGCGTTTTCGAACTATCAAATGTGTTCAGGCTTTTCACACCTATTTTAGGTTCTATATTCATAGGTATCTTCTGTATGTCTCTCCTTTTTCGTTCTCAATAAAAATTCTCTGAATTACCTTATTTTATAGCCAACATGGCCAATGTCCAATATTTGGAAGATGCGAGAAACGCTCGCGGAAAAGGCGGGCCTCGAAGTGATTGTTCAACACCTAGTCGTTAATCCAAGGGTATGTTTTGTTGATGGTATAATGACTTTATTACTTTACAAAAAATTCAATGAGTCAAATTGTTTTTCCAGTTTGAAGCTTCATTCGAAGCGAATGGGCAACTTTTCGGTGTGCACGCACCGCGCGAGGATGTGAAACACATCTTGAGCAAGCTGTTGGTTCGAGGTGATGTCTTCAACATAAGCAACGTCGAAAGGATGGCTGATGAAAATGAACAGCCTGTACTACTGAAGTTCGATTTCAAGTCCGAGGTGAGAAAAGACTTAAAAAAAAACTAACACCTCCCTCTCTTTCTTTATTCTCTCTCTTTCTTTATTCTCTCTCTTTCTTTGTTCTCTCTCTCTCTCTCTCTCTCTCTCTCTCTCTCTCTCGAAGGCCGCCAATTTGACTTCTCGTTTTCAAAACAAGATAAAGTATAATGTTTAAGGTGACGCCGCTGGGCGCTACTACTCGACAGAACAATCACTCCCACTTTGACTTCATCGCAAACGGTAAACGTACAGAATATCATAGTATAATACAGTTTAGTGCCCCTTGTAAACGAAACCCGTGAAATGACGGAGAATGGAATCATCACGAAGTTGGGGTTCGTCACCACCCGTTTCTTAATTGTCGGGTGGATCGAAACCGTGGAAACGAACCCCGCACAAGTTCTGTATACCGTAAGTATTACATTTTTTACAACTTACAAAAAAGAGAGAGAGAGAGAGACAGAGACAGCGAGACAAAGAGACGGAAAGACAGAGAGACAGAGACAGTAAACATGAGATAATTTCAGAGTTGCGGAGCGGATGCAGCCAGGGTGAAATACCTTGATAACGGAAACAGGTGCCACAAGTGTCGTCATCCGTGGATCGCCCACACTTTTGACATCAAGATTCGGGTAATCCATGTTCTCTCATGCATCCAAACAATTCCTTAAGATGACCCTTCGCGGATCAGATGGTGAAACTGTGCAAAACGTTACTCTGTTCACCAGAGAGGCGCTGAGGCTTCTTCGTGGCGGCACCACTACCGTTTCGCTTCATCAAATGATTGTCGACAACGTATGTTTTTATGTGAAAAAGCGAACCACAATAGATGGGGTAGTTTGGACAAATGCTGGGTAAAAGGAGATCAAAACGTTTGTTCAGCTTGAAATTGAATTCTTGAAAAATTGCTTTAAAAACTGTTAATTTTGTATTGACAGTTATTTCGTCAAAAACAAACACATAACCAAACTACCTCCTTTGGGAACAAAAATACTAATAACTTTTTTCCTGATCAATCGGTGGAAAATGTCAATTTCAAAGTGACCTTTCGTCATGATGATTGCAGAAATTTTGGAGATTAATTTTGCAAAATGCAGAAAATTTTTGCGCATCTTTCTATTACAGACGCGCTGTGCGACTCTTTTATGTCAAAAGTCGAAAAATGTGAAAAACTCCGATTTCAAACGCAAAAATCCACATTTGGAGTATCCATGTCAAGCACTTTCAGCATAACCCTACTTTGTTTCGATCAATTTTGAAATTTTACAAATCAATAGCTTTGCAGCAGTCCAAAATGCACCAAAACACTGTTTTCCGCTAGGTATAGAAAATCCACATGACGAAATTTACTGAAAGTCTATGCGAAACGAACTGCAACGGGGTCGAGCCTGAAGTCAACATTTTCGCCCAAAAGCTGTATATGTTCGCTTACGACAAATCAATACATACGAACGGTATTGGCTTTTTTTGTCCCTGAACAAAATGAAACGGTGGGGCGAATTTAGAATGAGATGTGTGAGAATTCTCACATGATAGTCTGAGACCATCATGTGAGAAGTAATGTTTCTGGCGTAGTTTTTGCGAACTTTTTGGTGCTGAGAACGTTTTTTGACAGAATAGAAAAAAATTCACGCTTAAAGAAGATTCGGAGGTTTGAAGTTTTTCTGACAGCGCACTAATTACGAGAGAAACCAAACCATCTCGGAATCCTTTAATTTGCTCATGGGTTTGCAATTAACATTAGGCTAAGTCAGTGCTGATAATGAGATCGAGTCATCATTAACCAATTGGAAATATGCAACGACCCTTTTTGACACCATTAGAATGCATTTTGCTCTACTTTTACAACATTGCCGGCTGAAGTAGATGAGTGAACAGTTATTGGTGAATTGCCAGAATTCCACATTCAATCCGAATGGGAAGTAATTGAAAAACTATTGTCTATACAACGAGAAAAACACCCACAATTTCAGAGAGAGGAGCAATTCAAGGCTCTGATCGGGGAGATCCTCGAGCGTCGCCACGTGTTTCGTCTCGTAGGGAATTACTACACCCCTGAGGAGGGGCCTGCTGCTGGGCAGAGGCTGATGAACCACAACGTCGACACCATCGTAAGCAACCACCCTGTTTGTACTTCTCATATATCACCAGTAAAAATTTCCCCAGTAAAAATTCCGTTTTCTAGTTCGAAGTGAATCTGGGCGTGGAGTACATGTCCTTCAGTGCCCACGCGGATGCCAAAGGAATTATGCAGGTAAAATCCGCCTTGAAAATTTTAAAAATCTAGATCTTCAGTTGATTCGCGACGCCGCCAAAAAATAGTTTTTGAAGGGTTGGACCCCCTAAAATGAGATTTATTGCGATTTTTCCAGGAAAAGTGGAGAAAGAGATCCGTCTGCCGGTGCACATGCCAGCTAATAGTGATGCGGTGTCCATCCCTCCCGCTCTGAGCATGGAGGTCGAAGTGCCGTCGGATGTGGTGAAGAGGTCGATTTCGCTGGATCCCACACTCCGACCGGTTTGGATCAAAACAAAAACTAAAATGTAATTTTCGCATTCATCAATGCAATTATTCTTTAAACTTATACAAGGCACACCGCTGGCTTAAAAAAAGAAAATAATGCTATGGTAAAAAAAAGTTCCTTTTTAGGTCTGGATCTCTCCTTCCGATTCCTGAGGTTCCCATCTCTTATTTTCAAACGTATCCGCACCATGCGTTGAGCCTGCCTCTTCCTTCCTTCCATCCGTGTTTGTGTTCGGGCAATAAATTAGGAAAATAGCTAAACTCGGCGGTTCCCGGCTCGCACTGATTAGTCACCACAGTCGATGTCGCGTAATTTATGGATGGACGACATTGTGGTTTCCAAGTTTTATCTGAAATATTTTTTTTTATTTTCACTTTCCACGAATTTCGAAAACAGAAAAAATTTTAAATTATCGCTGTTCTTCGATATCTTCTTTAATTTCCTAGTCTACCTTCTCATATCATAAATTCCGGAAACGCGAATACACTGGAAAGCACTTTACGAAGTTTTCGCGGTACGGTTTTCCTGGTGGTGATAAACATTTTTGGAAAGCGGTTATTAAGCCCTTCAGGTATGAAATGAAAATCTCTCTGTCCATCTCTCTATCTCTCTCTCTCTAGTAAATCTTTTAAAGATGCATTACTGGATCGATAGGTATCACATGACGGGAAGCCTAGATTCTTCTGTTGTTCTTTTATACCGTCCGGTAGCCTAGGCTTGGGGTCAGCTGATGAGTGGCTAATGACACACGATGAAGGAATTCCATCTTCTTCTTCTTCTTCTTCTTCTCTCTCTCTCTCTCTCTCTCTCTCTCTCTCTCTCTCTCTCTCTCTCCCTCACTCACTCAATTGTTTCGAACCACAACGTGTCTGAATAACACATCCCCCAGAAAACCCTTCTTTTATTAACAAGAGACAAAGAGAAAACTTGCAGCTATCTGTGTTTTAATAGCTCTGATATGGACTGTCCACGTAGCCAAATCCGCCAGGCACTTCTACCGTTTCTTACGTCATGTCTAAATCCAATTCTCATTTTCATCCTTTCGTTTTTGGTCTGCCTCTCTGCCCTGAAATTGAATTTCAGAAGATTCGATAGTTTCATGACGCATGTTTCCATTCTCGTCGCTCAGTCCATCTCTGATTTCCCGCTGCATGAAATCGTTTTCACTCTACAACAACTCTACTTCTCTTTTATTTCTCCTTACTGTTTCATGTCATGTTTTTTCTTAAAGGCCACACCCCTCCCAGTTCCCGGCAACGGTTACTGTCGAGCGCCAAGCTCTCACTCCAAACACCTCCGCTCTCTGTAAACCATTTTGGCTGAATGTTTCGAGAGTTTGTACTTTTGAGGTCATCGCTTTCTTCGTGCACAATCTGAATAGACACTGATCCAGAAAAAGCCTTTTTACAAAGTACGTCTTATTTTTTTAATAATCTTGCACCGCTGCCGGCTACCAGCAACTCAGAAGGCGAAGACCCGCGCAGCGGGGCTTTGGCTTCTGGTGTTTCACCATCGGTGGCTATCAAGCACGGCGTTATCTGTGACGGCGGGCCAGTTGGCACGAATTGCCGTATATTTCGGGTCCATCACAGGTACCACCGTCATCTCCCTCCAATCCCTCAGGTTTTCATCGATTATTTTCAAACTTCTCCGCCCCAGCCTTCAGACCTAGCCTTTCTCCTGTCACATCCTTGTACCCTTCTTCTATTTATTGACCACACCGACTTTTCCAGACACAATAATAAGTTCACATAGTGAAGGCTCATTGTCCACCTTAGCTAGGTCCAGTCAAAATTTGCATACTTCATTTTTATACCCCTTTGGTTGGTTATCGAAGGCTAGAATTTTAGGACCCTACTATCAGTTGGGCTGAGGCTCTACGGCAATAGGCGCCACCATGGCGCGCTATCCCTACGTGAATTTCGCCATAACTTGGTTTCTATACAATTCGTTGTCGTTTTCCCTTTGTTTTTGTTTGATTCCTTTGAAAAAGTCCCATCGGTGTGTGTGAGTTGTGTGTATGTGTGTTGTGTGTATGTGAGTGTATGTGTGTGTGTGTGTGTGTGTGTGTGTGTGTGTGTTGTGTGGGTATATGTGTGTGCGTGCTTGTGTGTGCCCATGTTTCAGAGCGCCCCCTTCTTTTTTCGGTTCCTACTTCGTGTTCATTTGTCCCTCCCAATTTTTTATGGTTTTTTCTCTATCATTGATAAATTAAATAAAAAAATCTACGCTACCTATAGGTAAATGGCCGATCTGCGATATTTGCAAAAAGCAATACGCGCTCGAAGAAACGGGAATGACCTCACAGTGACGGTGCAACAGCTTGTCATTCGTCCTGCGGTATGTTTTTTGTTGGTGTAGTGTATGCGTATTCAGTTCTTACACAACTGCGATTAGCTCATTTTTTTTTCAGTTTTCAGCTATCCTTGAGTCAGGTGGACAAAGTTTCTTTGTGTTGGCATCGAACGACGATGTGAAGTACATTCTCTCAAAGCTGTTCGAAAATGTTGGGTTAAATGGTCGTTTCAACACAAGCGGATACCAGGAGTTGGTTGATGACAATGATCGGAATGCACTGAAGTTCGATTTCAAGTCTGAGGTGAGAATATACAACCTTTTCTTTCTTTATAAAACATCACTCTATCTACATTTCTCTCTCTCTTTGTTGGTTTGTATCCCCTGTTGCCCTTTACTACCCGCCTCAAAAACAAAATATAGGTTAAAAATTTCAGGTGACGCCGTTCGGCGCGGCAACACAAACAAAGAAGCCCTACTACGATTTCATCGCAAACGGTAAACTTAAAGAAAATCACGTAAAATATACAATTAAGCGAGCCTTGTAAACGAAGCCCGTGAAATGACGAAAAATAAAACACTCAGCTTTTTGGAGTTTGTCACTTGCCGTTTTGTGATAATCGCGACGATCGATACCGTGGAAACGGACCCCGCGCTAGTTCTGTATCCCGTAAGTTTTAGTTGTTCTTTCACAAATATTTTTCACAAGCTAAAAAACAGAGACAGATACCCTCGAGATTGAGATAGAGATTGAAATAGGACAAAATATGTTAATTTCAGAGCTGAGGAGCTGATGCTTCGAGGGTGAAATACCTTGAAAATGGAAACAAGTGCCACAATTGTTTAAAAGCGTGGGATGCCCACAGTTTCGACATAAAAATCAAGGTAAACCTTCATTTCCCATTTATCCCTACAATTAGTTAAGATGAATCTCCGCGGAACTGATAGAGGAACTGTGGACGACGTTACTTTGTTCACCAGAGAGGCGCTGAAGCTTCTTCCTGATGGAACCACGGCCAGGTCTCTTCACCAAATGATCATCGACGACGTATGTTAGGGTTCAATTTTATGATTGGCTTCAAGTTTGTTCAAGTTTTGTTGCGATTCAAATAAGGCAATGACTGATAATGTGTCAACTGAAAGTTTACATTTTTGTTATTGTTACAATGCGTTTTGTGCAACTTTCTCAACATTGCCTTTTTAGCAACTGCCAGAATTGTGCATCTAATTGAAAAACGTCATAGAAAGTAACCAAATTGGCACGCGCTCCTGTGGCGCGCACCTTTCTTGATCGCTTCCTACAGCCGCTCAATTGGTGGCCTGCGGTACGCCGCTTTCGGCCGCTCACATGGCCGCCTGTAGTCGCATTGACACACCAGCTTTGATTTCTCAGTAAAGCGGGCCTTTGGCCGTAAATATTCTTGTTTCATGGCCTACGGCCACTGATCACCCGGACATGAAAATGACTTGAGGAATACATCCCCCCATAACGTTTTATTATAAAAGGAGTCGTTAAATAGTATAGTCTAAACAACAATGAAATTGTCGCCGCTAAACCCTGCTTCACATAATAGATTTCCTGTTCAGGGACTCTCTCCCCCATACGGGGACGTCTGGGCTCGCCCTAACCTCCTATCTGAGAGTGTTGGGGCTGCAGCTAGATGTGCAGTCGATGGTTACCCCACCAGACTGAGAGAGAGAGAGAGAGAGAGAGAGAGAGAGAGAGAGAGAGAGAGAGAGAGAGAGAGAGAGAGAGAGAGAGAGAGCGGAGATTTTGGCTATGGTTGGAACACACTTGATCAGACGATAGCTGTTTATATAGGTTTATCGCACCAACAACACAATGAACACACAATCAAGGGTGTCTAAGAGCGGCCGGCCCGCTCTTAGAAAACGGGGGATCGAAATGGGGAAACTTCGGATTGCCAGTCCGACCTCTCAGCCACTCGGCCATGAAAATTACATTAAATTTATATAGGGTAGTTAGAATTCTCCTTAACATAGTATGTTTTGCATGATTAGAGCTATATAGTTAGTGCCGCATATCTGCATTTTTGAATGTTTGTGCATGTTTTTTTGTTTTCTGCCGGCGGGGCTAAGTGATATTTGGCGCTGCGCCAGCTGCGCCTACCGAAACCCTAGCCAAACTATTTCTCCCCCTTAAACCAAAAATGTACTCCCACCTGTGTAAAGCACGCTCTGGGTGCCGACTCTGACTTCGAACATGGCCGCTCCCAGCACGTGTCCTGCATAGAAGGCTCTGATGGTCAGTTCGGCGTCGACTTGGATGGTCTCGTGCAGATTCACGGCCACCACTTTCTTCATGCACGCTTTGATGTTGGCCGAGGTGAAGAAGTCCTTGTCTCCTTTGAATTCCGTCTGCACCTTGCGGTAGTCTTCCTAAAAAAAATGGCTAAAACGTTCAGTTTTGACGAGCCTTCTTCATTTTTTTTTGTGATTTACAGAGTAGACCGGGGTGGAAATGTTCGCGGCCCGTTTAGCCCCTTGTTTTCACAACTAAGATTTCCGAGTACAAATCCAGAAACGAATGCAGTAGTCAGTCTCAAGAACCAGCCAGCTGGCACGTAATTTACGCAGTTTTCAGCTGGTTGTCCTATATTTAAGAATAATTGCTGTTTCTCTTAAGAAATAAAACAAAAATAAAGAAGAACTAACCAGAAGAACGGGGGCTATAGCCTTTGTGGGGTGGGTCATGTAGATCGGGCCATCGAATCCCACAATCTCACTCATATGCGGGAGGGAACCGCAGTGATCCAGGTGGAAATGAGAGATTATGACGCAGTCCAGGTAGTCGTTCAGCTTTCCTCCCCCGCCGATGTACCTAAAGTCGAAAAATTCTATCACAAACCCAAAAATCCCGAAAATTGCGTTTCCCGGGGGAATTTTTCCGGCTTTGAAACCTATTTTCCAAGTTCACCGGAAAGAGTTATCAAGGATAATGAAATCTAGCTAGTAAATAGTAAAACCCACGAGAAATCGGGAAATCTCCGTTCATCCTGGTAGCCCATGTGCATTCCGCAGTCGAGCATCACATTCTTGCCGCCGATTGAGACAAGAATACAGGAGCGGCCGACGTCCTGACCGGCTCCCAACGGCACCACCTAATCGATATCGATTATTTCGTAGAGAAAATGACAAACTTTAATCTCTGTGGGGGCCATTTGGTGGGAAAGGGTAGAAAAGAAAATTCGAAAGTTGAGAGAGAGATTGTACGTGATGTTGCGTCGGTGCGAAAATGTGCCGGGTTTGGGGGCGCTAAGTGATGAAAACTACTAAACATGGCGGGGGTTTCGAGGAATTCAGGGAGGACTGGGGAAAAGTTTTAGTTGGTTTATTACGGGTTTGTAGGGCCCGGGCATTTGGCTGAAAATTTTAAATTTCCGCGTTTGTCGTGCATCACGGACCTTTTCTAGTCTTTTCTATGTCGTCATGATACTTTTCGCAACAAATCAGATCAGATGTCCCAGAACCCCCTAAATGTGTTTTCTTACCGCTGATGGCCTCTGCTCCACGCAACCGAATGTGCCTGACACTTCCTCCGTTTCCTAAAGAACTCCTCTCTCTCTCTCTCTCTCTCTCTCTCTCTCTCTCTCTCTCTCTCTCTCGATCTCAAAATTGGATTTCCAATAGATCGCTGGTATTGTGACTGATTTCATCGCTCATTCTTCGTTTGTCGCTGATTTCCTAATGTATGAATTAGTTTTCCAACCACTCTACTTCTCTTTTACCTCTCTACATTCTTATGTCATGATCCTTAGGGGATTTTTCAGTAAAATCAATTTTTCTTAATGTGAAAACCGAAGAAAGCGGATTTTGTTGGCCCTTTGCCGCCCCTCGCCCAGCCCCCCCCCCCCCCCCGAACCGTCCAGACCCGTCGAGAATTGAGTCCGCATGTCCGCACGGCTATTGGCCGAATTCCTTCATGGCCCGCCCCTTACATCCAAGCCGCGGCAATTGTCATTGTCGAAGTCATCGCCAAACAGCTCCTTCCTAAACTTTCTTAACCAGGCCAATCACAAACTGACATTAGTGCCTTGAGTTTTTCCATTTCCCCGCTCTGTCTCAATCTGTGTACGCAGATACCGCGCTTTGACGGCTTTGAAGCGTATTTTCTCGAAAACGGTAAATTTTTTACCCTAACGAGGGAATTACATGAACTCGTCTTAAGGTTTTGAAAAACGGCCGATTAGGCAACATGTGGGACCCCTAGGGTTCCCTAAATCCGTTTTTAAAAAGCGCCGCGGACCTCTGGTTTTCGAGATAATTAGCATCTCGTTTTTAGCATGGGAGTTATCACCGGACGCGTGACAACCTCAACCGCTGCCTTGTTGGTCAAGTGGTCCAAGGCGCATTTCCAATATTCTTTTTCTGGGGCCGGTCAAGTTCGATTTTTTTCACCTTTTTTTTGTTTTGCTTTTATATAAACAGATAGTTCAACCTATAAGTTTCAAATCTAAATTTACTTCTGGACAAAATATTTTTTATGTTTTCACCATTAGAAAAAATCAAAGTATATAATCAAAGTCTTTTAACTGGCGTTTTATTTGAAAGTTGTTTTATCTCTTCTGTTCTTTAATGGCCTCTGCTCGACCACCTGTGGTTGCAGCTCGAGCTTCTGTTGGGCCACCTACATCATACCTCTCCAGACCCGGGGTTCTCACGGGCCGGGACATTTTCAAAATTTTGGTCGGCCTGGCCCGTTCGGCCCGTTTACCCTGGACCACCAGTCAGATTGCCACCCACGGTATTTAAAACAGTTTAAAAAATTATTGTACCGATTTATACAAAAATTAAAATTTGATTTTCAAAAACGGGGCTGCCGGGCCGCCCAAAAAAACCAAAATTCGATCTACTCAGAATTTAAAACTTATGCTTTGCAAAATTAGACCTTCGAAGTCGATTCGAATAATGTATATATCTTACCAAAAATGTGTGTTCGTTGCTCATATTAGGCTCCACAAAGTTTTCCCGCGAAATTTTTGAACTGCAATCAGCATGCCGCTCTCTCCATTTCCTAAGGTGAAAATGGATCTCTCGCCTCACGGTACGCTGTGTACGGGTCCAGCCGTACATGCGTTCATTTTTCATGACCCACTGCCTTTAATAAATAGTTTCTATTTATAAATTAAATAGCGCGCGAAGCGAATCAAAAAAAAGGAAATCTTGCATTGAACAATTGTTAAAAGGACCATTGCACGCTCCGTCTGGCGCTCTCTCTCTCTCTCTCTCTTTCTTTTCCGGTGGAGTGTTCTTGTTTCCGGCAACGGTTACTGTCGAGCAAACGCCTAGCCCTCACTCCATAGAGATCCGCGCTCTCTCTCTCTCAACGATTTAGGCTTAACTTTCCATAAACAAGACTTTGCGAGACAGATACAGACAAAGTCAATTATCTACATGTAAATCATGATCAGGATCGTCCGGATTGGCTGGGGGGTAGTCAGTTGTTTGCACTGCAGTGATATCAACAGTCACCCTTTTTTGTCATTTTGTGGCTCTATTATCAGCGGCGCTGTCATTGAATGTACGTCGTTAGGCTCCACCGTGGCGCAGTTCCATCACAACCTGAAGAAATCCTTGGGCCGGCCCACTTCGGCTCGTCTACTCGGACCACTTAGTCAAACTGTCACCCATGCGGCATGGTTCGATCTAAGCACTTAGTTTTTGCTAACTCATGAGAACTATGGGCGCACTATTCAACGTTAATTTTGGCATATCTTTAGTCGTTTCTCAGATTTGAAATGCCTGGACGTTAGTAAGAAGCACGTCAGTCCCCTCCATCGACCCCTGTCTCTGTTTCCGTACCAATCACTACTCGCCCTCTATTCCGTTTGGTCTTTCACTACCAGTGACGTCACAGCCTATGTGTGTGTGCGTGTGCGTGTGTGTGTATGTGTGTGCGTGTGTGTGTTATTCTCAAATGTTGGAGAGCGTTTTCGAACTATCAAATGTGTTCAGGCTTTTCACACCTATTTTAGGTTCTATATTCATAGGTATCTTCTGTATGTCTCTCCTTTTTCGTTCTCAATAAAAATTCTCTGAATTACCTTATTTTATAGCCAACATGGCCAATGTCCAATATTTGGAAGATGCGAGAAACGCTCGCGGAAAAGGCGGGCCTCGAAGTGATTGTTCAACACCTAGTCGTTAATCCAAGGGTATGTTTTGTTGATGGTATAATGACTTTATTACTTTACAAAAAATTCAATGAGTCAAATTGTTTTTCCAGTTTGAAGCTTCATTCGAAGCGAATGGGCAACTTTTCGGTGTGCACGCACCGCGCGAGGATGTGAAACACATCTTGAGCAAGCTGTTGGTTCGAGGTGATGTCTTCAACATAAGCAACGTCGAAAGGATGGCTGATGAAAATGAACAGCCTGTACTACTGAAGTTCGATTTCAAGTCCGAGGTGAGAAAAGACTTAAAAAAAAACTAACACCTCCCTCTCTTTCTTTATTCTCTCTCTTTCTTTATTCTCTCTCTTTCTTTGTTCTCTCTCTCTCTCTCTCTCTCTCTCTCTCTCTCGAAGGCCGCCAATTTGACTTCTCGTTTTCAAAACAAGATAAAGTATAATGTTTAAGGTGACGCCGCTGGGCGCTACTACTCGACAGAACAATCACTCCCACTTTGACTTCATCGCAAACGGTAAACGTACAGAATATCATAGTATAATACAGTTTAGTGCCCCTTGTAAACGAAACCCGTGAAATGACGGAGAATGGAATCATCACGAAGTTGGGGTTCGTCACCACCCGTTTCTTAATTGTCGGGTGGATCGAAACCGTGGAAACGAACCCCGCACAAGTTCTGTATACCGTAAGTATTACATTTTTTACAACTTACAAAAAAGAGAGAGAGAGAGACACAGAGACAGCGAGACAAAGAGACGGAAAGACAGAGAGACAGAGACAGTAAACATGAGATAATTTCAGAGTTGCGGAGCGGATGCAGCCAGGGTGAAATACCTTGATAACGGAAACAGGTGCCACAAGTGTCGTCATCCGTGGATCGCCCACACTTTTGACATCAAGATTCGGGTAATCCATGTTCTCTCATGCATCCAAACAATTCCTTAAGATGACCCTTCGCGGATCAGATGGTGAAACTGTGCAAAACGTTACTCTGTTCACCAGAGAGGCGCTGAGGCTTCTTCGTGGCGGCACCACTACCGTTTCGCTTCATCAAATGATTGTCGACAACGTATGTTTTTATGTGAAAAAGCGAACCACAATAGATGGGGTAGTTTGGACAAATGCTGGGTAAAAGGAGATCAAAACGTTTGTTCAGCTTGAAATTGAATTCTTGAAAAATTGCTTTAAAAACTGTTAATTTTGTATTGACAGTTATTTCGTCAAAAACAAACACATAACCAAACTACCTCCTTTGGGAACAAAAATACTAATAACTTTTTTCCTGATCAATCGGTGGAAAATGTCAATTTCAAAGTGACCTTTCGTCATGATGATTGCAGAAATTTTGGAGATTAATTTTGCAAAATGCAGAAAATTTTTGCGCATCTTTCTATTACAGACGCGCTGTGCGACTCTTTTATGTCAAAAGTCGAAAAATGTGAAAAACTCCGATTTCAAACGCAAAAATCCACATTTGGAGTATCCATGTCAAGCACTTTCAGCATAACCCTACTTTGTTTCGATCAATTTTGAAATTTTACAAATCAATAGCTTTGCAGCAGTCCAAAATGCACCAAAACACTGTTTTCCGCTAGGTATAGAAAATCCACATGACGAAATTTACTGAAAGTCTATGCGAAACGAACTGCAACGGGGTCGAGCCTGAAGTCAACATTTTCGCCCAAAAGCTGTATATGTTCGCTTACGACAAATCAATACATACGAACGGTATTGGCTTTTTTTGTCCCTGAACAAAATGAAACGGTGGGGCGAATTTAGAATGAGATGTGTGAGAATTCTCACATGATAGTCTGAGACCATCATGTGAGAAGTAATGTTTCTGGCGTAGTTTTTGCGAACTTTTTGGTGCTGAGAACGTTTTTTGACAGAATAGAAAAAAATTCACGCTTAAAGAAGATTCGGAGGTTTGAAGTTTTTCTGACAGCGCACTAATTACGAGAGAAACCAAACCATCTCGGAATCCTTTAATTTGCTCATGGGTTTGCAATTAACATTAGGCTAAGTCAGTGCTGATAATGAGATCGAGTCATCATTAACCAATTGGAAATATGCAACGACCCTTTTTGACACCATTAGAATGCATTTTGCTCTACTTTTACAACATTGCCGGCTGAAGTAGATGAGTGAACAGTTATTGGTGAATTGCCAGAATTCCACATTCAATCCGAATGGGAAGTAATTGAAAAACTATTGTCTATACAACGAGAAAAACACCCACAATTTCAGAGAGAGGAGCAATTCAAGGCTCTGATCGGGGAGATCCTCGAGCGTCGCCACGTGTTTCGTCTCGTAGGGAATTACTACACCCCTGAGGAGGGGCCTGCTGCTGGGCAGAGGCTGATGAACCACAACGTCGACACCATCGTAAGCAACCACCCTGTTTGTACTTCTCATATATCACCAGTAAAAATTTCCCCAGTAAAAATTCCGTTTTCTAGTTCGAAGTGAATCTGGGCGTGGAGTACATGTCCTTCAGTGCCCACGCGGATGCCAAAGGAATTATGCAGGTAAAATCCGCCTTGAAAATTTTAAAAATCTAGATCTTCAGTTGATTCGCGACGCCGCCAAAAAATAGTTTTTGAAGGGTTGGACCCCCTAAAATGAGATTTATTGCGATTTTTCCAGGAAAAGTGGAGAAAGAGATCCGTCTGCCGGTGCACATGCCAGCTAATAGTGATGCGGTGTCCATCCCTCCCGCTCTGAGCATGGAGGTCGAAGTGCCGTCGGATGTGGTGAAGAGGTCGATTTCGCTGGATCCCACACTCCGACCGGTTTGGATCAAAACAAAAACTAAAATGTAATTTTCGCATTCATCAATGCAATTATTCTTTAAACTTATACAAGGCACACCGCTGGCTTAAAAAAAGAAAATAATGCTATGGTAAAAAAAAGTTCCTTTTTAGGTCTGGATCTCTCCTTCCGATTCCTGAGGTTCCCATCTCTTATTTTCAAACGTATCCGCACCATGCGTTGAGCCTGCCTCTTCCTTCCTTCCATCCGTGTTTGTGTTCGGGCAATAAATTAGGAAAATAGCTAAACTCGGCGGTTCCCGGCTCGCACTGATTAGTCACCACAGTCGATGTCGCGTAATTTATGGATGGACGACATTGTGGTTTCCAAGTTTTATCTGAAATATTTTTTTTTATTTTCACTTTCCACGAATTTCGAAAACAGAAAAAATTTTAAATTATCGCTGTTCTTCGATATCTTCTTTAATTTCCTAGTCTACCTTCTCATATCATAAATTCCGGAAACGCGAATACACTGGAAAGCACTTTACGAAGTTTTCGCGGTACGGTTTTCCTGGTGGTGATAAACATTTTTGGAAAGCGGTTATTAAGCCCTTCAGGTATGAAATGAAAATCTCTCTGTCCATCTCTCTATCTCTCTCTCTCTAGTAAATCTTTTAAAGATGCATTACTGGATCGATAGGTATCACATGACGGGAAGCCTAGATTCTTCTGTTGTTCTTTTATACCGTCCGGTAGCCTAGGCTTGGGGTCAGCTGATGAGTGGCTAATGACACACGATGAAGGAATTCCATCTTCTTCTTCTTCTTCTTCTTCTCTCTCTCTCTCTCTCTCTCTCTCTCTCTCTCTCTCTCTCTCTCTCTCTCTCCCTCACTCACTCAATTGTTTCGAACCACAACGTGTCTGAATAACACATCCCCCAGAAAACCCTTCTTTTATTAACAAGAGACAAAGAGAAAACTTGCAGCTATCTGTGTTTTAATAGCTCTGATATGGACTGTCCACGTAGCCAAATCCGCCAGGCACTTCTACCGTTTCTTACGTCATGTCTAAATCCAATTCTCATTTTCATCCTTTCGTTTTTGGTCTGCCTCTCTGCCCTGAAATTGAATTTCAGAAGATTCGATAGTTTCATGACGCATGTTTCCATTCTCGTCGCTCAGTCCATCTCTGATTTCCCGCTGCATGAAATCGTTTTCACTCTACAACAACTCTACTTCTCTTTTATTTCTCCTTACTGTTTCATGTCATGTTTTTTCTTAAAGGCCACACCCCTCCCAGTTCCCGGCAACGGTTACTGTCGAGCGCCAAGCTCTCACTCCAAACACCTCCGCTCTCTGTAAACCATTTTGGCTGAATGTTTCGAGAGTTTGTACTTTTGAGGTCATCGCTTTCTTCGTGCACAATCTGAATAGACACTGATCCAGAAAAAGCCTTTTTACAAAGTACGTCTTATTTTTTTAATAATCTTGCACCGCTGCCGGCTACCAGCAACTCAGAAGGCGAAGACCCGCGCAGCGGGGCTTTGGCTTCTGGTGTTTCACCATCGGTGGCTATCAAGCACGGCGTTATCTGTGACGGCGGGCCAGTTGGCACGAATTGCCGTATATTTCGGGTCCATCACAGGTACCACCGTCATCTCCCTCCAATCCCTCAGGTTTTCATCGATTATTTTCAAACTTCTCCGCCCCAGCCTTCAGACCTAGCCTTTCTCCTGTCACATCCTTGTACCCTTCTTCTATTTATTGACCACACCGACTTTTCCAGACACAATAATAAGTTCACATAGTGAAGGCTCATTGTCCACCTTAGCTAGGTCCAGTCAAAATTTGCATACTTCATTTTTATACCCCTTTGGTTGGTTATCGAAGGCTAGAATTTTAGGACCCTACTATCAGTTGGGCTGAGGCTCTACGGCAATAGGCGCCACCATGGCGCGCTATCCCTACGTGAATTTCGCCATAACTTGGTTTCTATACAATTCGTTGTCGTTTTCCCTTTGTTTTTGTTTGATTCCTTTGAAAAAGTCCCATCGGTGTGTGTGAGTTGTGTGTATGTGTGTTGTGTGTATGTGAGTGTATGTGTGTGTGTGTGTGTGTGTGTGTGTGTGTGTGTGTTGTGTGGGTATATGTGTGTGCGTGCTTGTGTGTGCCCATGTTTCAGAGCGCCCCCTTCTTTTTTCGGTTCCTACTTCGTGTTCATTTGTCCCTCCCAATTTTTTATGGTTTTTTCTCTATCATTGATAAATTAAATAAAAAAATCTACGCTACCTATAGGTAAATGGCCGATCTGCGATATTTGCAAAAAGCAATACGCGCTCGAAGAAACGGGAATGACCTCACAGTGACGGTGCAACAGCTTGTCATTCGTCCTGCGGTATGTTTTTTGTTGGTGTAGTGTATGCGTATTCAGTTCTTACACAACTGCGATTAGCTCATTTTTTTTTCAGTTTTCAGCTATCCTTGAGTCAGGTGGACAAAGTTTCTTTGTGTTGGCATCGAACGACGATGTGAAGTACATTCTCTCAAAGCTGTTCGAAAATGTTGGGTTAAATGGTCGTTTCAACACAAGCGGATACCAGGAGTTGGTTGATGACAATGATCGGAATGCACTGAAGTTCGATTTCAAGTCTGAGGTGAGAATATACAACCTTTTCTTTCTTTATAAAACATCACTCTATCTACATTTCTCTCTCTCTTTGTTGGTTTGTATCCCCTGTTGCCCTTTACTACCCGCCTCAAAAACAAAATATAGGTTAAAAATTTCAGGTGACGCCGTTCGGCGCGGCAACACAAACAAAGAAGCCCTACTACGATTTCATCGCAAACGGTAAACTTAAAGAAAATCACGTAAAATATACAATTAAGCGAGCCTTGTAAACGAAGCCCGTGAAATGACGAAAAATAAAACACTCAGCTTTTTGGAGTTTGTCACTTGCCGTTTTGTGATAATCGCGACGATCGATACCGTGGAAACGGACCCCGCGCTAGTTCTGTATCCCGTAAGTTTTAGTTGTTCTTTCACAAATATTTTTCACAAGCTAAAAAACAGAGACAGATACCCTCGAGATTGAGATAGAGATTGAAATAGGACAAAATATGTTAATTTCAGAGCTGAGGAGCTGATGCTTCGAGGGTGAAATACCTTGAAAATGGAAACAAGTGCCACAATTGTTTAAAAGCGTGGGATGCCCACAGTTTCGACATAAAAATCAAGGTAAACCTTCATTTCCCATTTATCTATCCCTACAATTAGTTAAGATGAATCTCCGCGGAACTGATAGAGGAACTGTGGACGACGTTACTTTGTTCACCAGAGAGGCGCTGAAGCTTCTTCCTGATGGAACCACGGCCAGGTCTCTTCACCAAATGATCGTCGACGACGTATGTTAGGGTTCAATTTTATGATTGGCTTCAAGTTTGTTCAAGTTTTGTTGCGATTCAAATAAGGCAATGACTGATAATGTGTCAACTGAAAGTTTACATTTTTGTTATTGTTACAATGCGTTTTGTGCAACTTTCTCAACATTGCCTTTTTAGCAACTGCCAGAATTGTGCATCTAATTGAAAAACGTCATAGAAAGTAACCAAATTGGCACGCGCTCCTGTGGCGCGCACCTTTCTTGATCGCTTCCTACAGCCGCTCAATTGGTGGCCTGCGGTACGCCGCTTTCGGCCGCTCACATGGCCGCCTGTAGTCGCATTGACACACCAGCTTTGATTTCTCAGTAAAGCGGGCCTTTGGCCGTAAATATTCTTGTTTCATGGCCTACGGCCACTGATCACCCGGACATGAAAATGACTTGAGGAATACATCCCCCCATAACGTTTTATTATAAAAGGAGTCGTTAAATAGTATAGTCTAAACAACAATGAAATTGTCGCCGCTAAACCCTGCTTCACATAATAGATTTCCTGTTCAGGGACTCTCTCCCCCATACGGGGACGTCTGGGCTCGCCCTAACCTCCTATCTGAGAGTGTTGGGGCTGCAGCTAGATGTGCAGTCGATGGTTACCCCACCAGACTGAGAGAGAGAGAGAGAGAGAGAGAGAGAGAGAGAGAGAGAGAGAGAGAGAGAGAGAGAGAGAGCGGAGATTTTGGCTATGGTTGGAACACACTTGATCAGACGATAGCTGTTTATATAGGTTTATCGCACCAACAACACAATGAACACACAATCAAGGGTGTCTAAGAGCGGCCGGCCCGCTCTTAGAAAACGGGGGATCGAAATGGGGAAACTTCGGATTGCCAGTCCGACCTCTCAGCCACTCGGCCATGAAAATTACATTAAATTTATATAGGGTAGTTAGAATTCTCCTTAACATAGTATGTTTTGCATGATTAGAGCTATATAGTTAGTGCCGCATATCTGCATTTTTGAATGTTTGTGCATGTTTTTTTGTTTTCTGCCGGCGGGGCTAAGTGATATTTGGCGCTGCGCCAGCTGCGCCTACCGAAACCCTAGCCAAACTATTTCTCCCCCTTAAACCAAAAATGTACTCCCACCTGTGTAAAGCACGCTCTGGGTGCCGACTCTGACTTCGAACATGGCCGCTCCCAGCACGTGTCCTGCATAGAAGGCTCTGATGGTCAGTTCGGCGTCGACTTGGATGGTCTCGTGCAGATTCACGGCCACCACTTTCTTCATGCACGCTTTGATGTTGGCCGAGGTGAAGAAGTCCTTGTCTCCTTTGAATTCCGTCTGCACCTTGCGGTAGTCTTCCTAAAAAAAATGGCTAAAACGTTCAGTTTTGACGAGCCTTCTTCATTTTTTTTTGTGATTTACAGAGTAGACCGGGGTGGAAATGTTCGCGGCCCGTTTAGCCCCTTGTTTTCACAACTAAGATTTCCGAGTACAAATCCAGAAACGAATGCAGTAGTCAGTCTCAAGAACCAGCCAGCTGGCACGTAATTTACGCAGTTTTCAGCTGGTTGTCCTATATTTAAGAATAATTGCTGTTTCTCTTAAGAAATAAAACAAAAATAAAGAAGAACTAACCAGAAGAACGGGGGCTATAGCCTTTGTGGGGTGGGTCATGTAGATCGGGCCATCGAATCCCACAATCTCACTCATATGCGGGAGGGAACCGCAGTGATCCAGGTGGAAATGAGAGATTATGACGCAGTCCAGGTAGTCGTTCAGCTTTCCTCCCCCGCCGATGTACCTAAAGTCGAAAAATTCTATCACAAACCCAAAAATCCCGAAAATTGCGTTTCCCGGGGGAATTTTTCCGGCTTTGAAACCTATTTTCCAAGTTCACCGGAAAGAGTTATCAAGGATAATGAAATCTAGCTAGTAAATAGTAAAACCCACGAGAAATCGGGAAATCTCCGTTCATCCTGGTAGCCCATGTGCATTCCGCAGTCGAGCATCACATTCTTGCCGCCGATTGAGACAAGAATACAGGAGCGGCCGACGTCCTGACCGGCTCCCAACGGCACCACCTAATCGATATCGATTATTTCGTAGAGAAAATGACAAACTTTAATCTCTGTGGGGGCCATTTGGTGGGAAAGGGTAGAAAAGAAAATTCGAAAGTTGAGAGAGAGATTGTACGTGATGTTGCGTCGGTGCGAAAATGTGCCGGGTTTGGGGGCGCTAAGTGATGAAAACTACTAAACATGGCGGGGGTTTCGAGGAATTCAGGGAGGACTGGGGAAAAGTTTTAGTTGGTTTATTGTTGGTTTATTACGGGTTTGTAGGGCCCGGGCATTTGGCTGAAAATTTTAAATTTCCGCGTTTGTCGTGCATCACGGACCTTTTCTAGTCTTTTCTATGTCGTCATGATACTTTTCGCAACAAATCAGATCAGATGTCCCAGAACCCCCTAAATGTGTTTTCTTACCGCTGATGGCCTCTGCTCCACGCAACCGAATGTGCCTGACACTTCCTCCGTTTCCTAAAGAACTCTCTCTCTCTCTCTCTCTCTCTCTCTCTCTCTCTCTCTCTCTCGATCTCAAAATTGGATTTCCAATAGATCGCTGGTATTGTGACTGATTTCATCGCTCATTCTTCGTTTGTCGCTGATTTCCTAATGTATGAATTAGTTTTCCAACCACTCTACTTCTCTTTTACCTCTCTACATTCTTATGTCATGATCCTTAGGGGATTTTTCAGTAAAATCAATTTTTCTTAATGTGAAAACCGAAGAAAGCGGATTTTGTTGGCCCTTTGCCGCCCCTCGCCCAGCCCCCCCCCCCCCCCCGAACCGTCCAGACCCGTCGAGAATTGAGTCCGCATGTCCGCACGGCTATTGGCCGAATTCCTTCATGGCCCGCCCCTTACATCCAAGCCGCGGCAATTGTCATTGTCGAAGTCATCGCCAAACAGCTCCTTCCTAAACTTTCTTAACCAGGCCAATCACAAACTGACATTAGTGCCTTGAGTTTTTCCATTTCCCCGCTCTGTCTCAATCTGTGTACGCAGATACCGCGCTTTGACGGCTTTGAAGCGTATTTTCTCGAAAACGGTAAATTTTTTACCCTAACGAGGGAATTACATGAACTCGTCTTAAGGTTTTGAAAAACGGCCGATTAGGCAACATGTGGGACCCCTAGGGTTCCCTAAATCCGTTTTTAAAAAGCGCCGCGGACCTCTGGTTTTCGAGATAATTAGCATCTCGTTTTTAGCATGGGAGTTATCACCGGACGCGTGACAACCTCAACCGCTGCCTTGTTGGTCAAGTGGTCCAAGGCGCATTTCCAATATTCTTTTTCTGGGGCCGGTCAAGTTCGATTTTTTTCACCTTTTTTTTGTTTTGCTTTTATATAAACAGATAGTTCAACCTATAAGTTTCAAATCTAAATTTACTTCTGGACAAAATATTTTTTATGTTTTCACCATTAGAAAAAATCAAAGTATATAATCAAAGTCTTTTAACTGGCGTTTTATTTGAAAGTTGTTTTATCTCTTCTGTTCTTTAATGGCCTCTGCTCGACCACCTGTGGTTGCAGCTCGAGCTTCTGTTGGGCCACCTACATCATACCTCTCCAGACCCGGGGTTCTCACGGGCCGGGACATTTTCAAAATTTTGGTCGGCCTGGCCCGTTCGGCCCGTTTACCCTGGACCACCAGTCAGATTGCCACCCACGGTATTTAAAACAGTTTAAAAAATTATTGTACCGATTTATACAAAAATTAAAATTTGATTTTCAAAAACGGGGCTGCCGGGCCGCCCAAAAAAACCAAAATTCGATCTACTCAGAATTTAAAACTTATGCTTTGCAAAATTAGACCTTCGAAGTCGATTCGAATAATGTATATATCTTACCAAAAATGTGTGTTCGTTGCTCATATTAGGCTCCACAAAGTTTTCCCGCGAAATTTTTGAACTGCAATCAGCATGCCGCTCTCTCCATTTCCTAAGGTGAAAATGGATCTCTCGCCTCACGGTACGCTGTGTACGGGTCCAGCCGTACATGCGTTCATTTTTCATGACCCACTGCCTTTAATAAATAGTTTCTATTTATAAATTAAATAGCGCGCGAAGCGAATCAAAAAAAAGGAAATCTTGCATTGAACAATTGTTAAAAGGACCATTGCACGCTCCGTCTGGCGCTCTCTCTCTCTCTCTCTCTTTCTTTTCCGGTGGAGTGTTCTTGTTTCCGGCAACGGTTACTGTCGAGCAAACGCCTAGCCCTCACTCCATAGAGATCCGCGCTCTCTCTCTCTCAACGATTTAGGCTTAACTTTCCATAAACAAGACTTTGCGAGACAGATACAGACAAAGTCAATTATCTACATGTAAATCATGATCAGGATCGTCCGGATTGGCTGGGGGGTAGTCAGTTGTTTGCACTGCAGTGATATCAACAGTCACCCTTTTTTGTCATTTTGTGGCTCTATTATCAGCGGCGCTGTCATTGAATGTACGTCGTTAGGCTCCACCGTGGCGCAGTTCCATCACAACCTGAAGAAATCCTTGGGCCGGCCCACTTCGGCTCGTCTACTCGGACCACTTAGTCAAACTGTCACCCATGCGGCATGGTTCGATCTAAGCACTTAGTTTTTGCTAACTCATGAGAACTATGGGCGCACTATTCAACGTTAATTTTGGCATATCTTTAGTCGTTTCTCAGATTTGAAATGCCTGGACGTTAGTAAGAAGCACGTCAGTCCCCTCCATCGACCCCTGTCTCTGTTTCCGTACCAATCACTACTCGCCCTCTATTCCGTTTGGTCTTTCACTACCAGTGACGTCACAGCCTATGTGTGTGTGCGTGTGCGTGTGTGTGTATGTGTGTGCGTGTGTGTGTTATTCTCAAATGTTGGAGAGCGTTTTCGAACTATCAAATGTGTTCAGGCTTTTCACACCTATTTTAGGTTCTATATTCATAGGTATCTTCTGTATGTCTCTCCTTTTTCGTTCTCAATAAAAATTCTCTGAATTACCTTATTTTATAGCCAACATGGCCAATGTCCAATATTTGGAAGATGCGAGAAACGCTCGCGGAAAAGGCGGGCCTCGAAGTGATTGTTCAACACCTAGTCGTTAATCCAAGGGTATGTTTTGTTGATGGTATAATGACTTTATTACTTTACAAAAAATTCAATGAGTCAAATTGTTTTTCCAGTTTGAAGCTTCATTCGAAGCGAATGGGCAACTTTTCGGTGTGCACGCACCGCGCGAGGATGTGAAACACATCTTGAGCAAGCTGTTGGTTCGAGGTGATGTCTTCAACATAAGCAACGTCGAAAGGATGGCTGATGAAAATGAACAGCCTGTACTACTGAAGTTCGATTTCAAGTCCGAGGTGAGAAAAGACTTAAAAAAAAACTAACACCTCCCTCTCTTTCTTTATTCTCTCTCTTTCTTTATTCTCTCTCTTTCTTTGTTCTCTCTCTCTCTCTCTCTCTCTCTCTCTCTCTCGAAGGCCGCCAATTTGACTTCTCGTTTTCAAAACAAGATAAAGTATAATGTTTAAGGTGACGCCGCTGGGCGCTACTACTCGACAGAACAATCACTCCCACTTTGACTTCATCGCAAACGGTAAACGTACAGAATATCATAGTATAATACAGTTTAGTGCCCCTTGTAAACGAAACCCGTGAAATGACGGAGAATGGAATCATCACGAAGTTGGGGTTCGTCACCACCCGTTTCTTAATTGTCGGGTGGATCGAAACCGTGGAAACGAACCCCGCACAAGTTCTGTATACCGTAAGTATTACATTTTTTACAACTTACAAAAAAGAGAGAGAGAGAGACACAGAGACAGCGAGACAAAGAGACGGAAAGACAGAGAGACAGAGACAGTAAACATGAGATAATTTCAGAGTTGCGGAGCGGATGCAGCCAGGGTGAAATACCTTGATAACGGAAACAGGTGCCACAAGTGTCGTCATCCGTGGATCGCCCACACTTTTGACATCAAGATTCGGGTAATCCATGTTCTCTCATGCATCCAAACAATTCCTTAAGATGACCCTTCGCGGATCAGATGGTGAAACTGTGCAAAACGTTACTCTGTTCACCAGAGAGGCGCTGAGGCTTCTTCGTGGCGGCACCACTACCGTTTCGCTTCATCAAATGATTGTCGACAACGTATGTTTTTATGTGAAAAAGCGAACCACAATAGATGGGGTAGTTTGGACAAATGCTGGGTAAAAGGAGATCAAAACGTTTGTTCAGCTTGAAATTGAATTCTTGAAAAATTGCTTTAAAAACTGTTAATTTTGTATTGACAGTTATTTCGTCAAAAACAAACACATAACCAAACTACCTCCTTTGGGAACAAAAATACTAATAACTTTTTTCCTGATCAATCGGTGGAAAATGTCAATTTCAAAGTGACCTTTCGTCATGATGATTGCAGAAATTTTGGAGATTAATTTTGCAAAATGCAGAAAATTTTTGCGCATCTTTCTATTACAGACGCGCTGTGCGACTCTTTTATGTCAAAAGTCGAAAAATGTGAAAAACTCCGATTTCAAACGCAAAAATCCACATTTGGAGTATCCATGTCAAGCACTTTCAGCATAACCCTACTTTGTTTCGATCAATTTTGAAATTTTACAAATCAATAGCTTTGCAGCAGTCCAAAATGCACCAAAACACTGTTTTCCGCTAGGTATAGAAAATCCACATGACGAAATTTACTGAAAGTCTATGCGAAACGAACTGCAACGGGGTCGAGCCTGAAGTCAACATTTTCGCCCAAAAGCTGTATATGTTCGCTTACGACAAATCAATACATACGAACGGTATTGGCTTTTTTTGTCCCTGAACAAAATGAAACGGTGGGGCGAATTTAGAATGAGATGTGTGAGAATTCTCACATGATAGTCTGAGACCATCATGTGAGAAGTAATGTTTCTGGCGTAGTTTTTGCGAACTTTTTGGTGCTGAGAACGTTTTTTGACAGAATAGAAAAAAATTCACGCTTAAAGAAGATTCGGAGGTTTGAAGTTTTTCTGACAGCGCACTAATTACGAGAGAAACCAAACCATCTCGGAATCCTTTAATTTGCTCATGGGTTTGCAATTAACATTAGGCTAAGTCAGTGCTGATAATGAGATCGAGTCATCATTAACCAATTGGAAATATGCAACGACCCTTTTTGACACCATTAGAATGCATTTTGCTCTACTTTTACAACATTGCCGGCTGAAGTAGATGAGTGAACAGTTATTGGTGAATTGCCAGAATTCCACATTCAATCCGAATGGGAAGTAATTGAAAAACTATTGTCTATACAACGAGAAAAACACCCACAATTTCAGAGAGAGGAGCAATTCAAGGCTCTGATCGGGGAGATCCTCGAGCGTCGCCACGTGTTTCGTCTCGTAGGGAATTACTACACCCCTGAGGAGGGGCCTGCTGCTGGGCAGAGGCTGATGAACCACAACGTCGACACCATCGTAAGCAACCACCCTGTTTGTACTTCTCATATATCACCAGTAAAAATTTCCCCAGTAAAAATTCCGTTTTCTAGTTCGAAGTGAATCTGGGCGTGGAGTACATGTCCTTCAGTGCCCACGCGGATGCCAAAGGAATTATGCAGGTAAAATCCGCCTTGAAAATTTTAAAAATCTAGATCTTCAGTTGATTCGCGACGCCGCCAAAAAATAGTTTTTGAAGGGTTGGACCCCCTAAAATGAGATTTATTGCGATTTTTCCAGGAAAAGTGGAGAAAGAGATCCGTCTGCCGGTGCACATGCCAGCTAATAGTGATGCGGTGTCCATCCCTCCCGCTCTGAGCATGGAGGTCGAAGTGCCGTCGGATGTGGTGAAGAGGTCGATTTCGCTGGATCCCACACTCCGACCGGTTTGGATCAAAACAAAAACTAAAATGTAATTTTCGCATTCATCAATGCAATTATTCTTTAAACTTATACAAGGCACACCGCTGGCTTAAAAAAAGAAAATAATGCTATGGTAAAAAAAAGTTCCTTTTTAGGTCTGGATCTCTCCTTCCGATTCCTGAGGTTCCCATCTCTTATTTTCAAACGTATCCGCACCATGCGTTGAGCCTGCCTCTTCCTTCCTTCCATCCGTGTTTGTGTTCGGGCAATAAATTAGGAAAATAGCTAAACTCGGCGGTTCCCGGCTCGCACTGATTAGTCACCACAGTCGATGTCGCGTAATTTATGGATGGACGACATTGTGGTTTCCAAGTTTTATCTGAAATATTTTTTTTTATTTTCACTTTCCACGAATTTCGAAAACAGAAAAAATTTTAAATTATCGCTGTTCTTCGATATCTTCTTTAATTTCCTAGTCTACCTTCTCATATCATAAATTCCGGAAACGCGAATACACTGGAAAGCACTTTACGAAGTTTTCGCGGTACGGTTTTCCTGGTGGTGATAAACATTTTTGGAAAGCGGTTATTAAGCCCTTCAGGTATGAAATGAAAATCTCTCTGTCCATCTCTCTATCTCTCTCTCTCTAGTAAATCTTTTAAAGATGCATTACTGGATCGATAGGTATCACATGACGGGAAGCCTAGATTCTTCTGTTGTTCTTTTATACCGTCCGGTAGCCTAGGCTTGGGGTCAGCTGATGAGTGGCTAATGACACACGATGAAGGAATTCCATCTTCTTCTTCTTCTTCTTCTTCTCTCTCTCTCTCTCTCTCTCTCTCTCTCTCTCTCTCTCTCTCTCTCTCTCTCCTCACTCACTCAATTGTTTCGAACCACAACGTGTCTGAATAACACATCCCCCAGAAAACCCTTCTTTTATTAACAAGAGACAAAGAGAAAACTTGCAGCTATCTGTGTTTTAATAGCTCTGATATGGACTGTCCACGTAGCCAAATCCGCCAGGCACTTCTACCGTTTCTTACGTCATGTCTAAATCCAATTCTCATTTTCATCCTTTCGTTTTTGGTCTGCCTCTCTGCCCTGAAATTGAATTTCAGAAGATTCGATAGTTTCATGACGCATGTTTCCATTCTCGTCGCTCAGTCCATCTCTGATTTCCCGCTGCATGAAATCGTTTTCACTCTACAACAACTCTACTTCTCTTTTATTTCTCCTTACTGTTTCATGTCATGTTTTTTCTTAAAGGCCACACCCCTCCCAGTTCCCGGCAACGGTTACTGTCGAGCGCCAAGCTCTCACTCCAAACACCTCCGCTCTCTGTAAACCATTTTGGCTGAATGTTTCGAGAGTTTGTACTTTTGAGGTCATCGCTTTCTTCGTGCACAATCTGAATAGACACTGATCCAGAAAAAGCCTTTTTACAAAGTACGTCTTATTTTTTTAATAATCTTGCACCGCTGCCGGCTACCAGCAACTCAGAAGGCGAAGACCCGCGCAGCGGGGCTTTGGCTTCTGGTGTTTCACCATCGGTGGCTATCAAGCACGGCGTTATCTGTGACGGCGGGCCAGTTGGCACGAATTGCCGTATATTTCGGGTCCATCACAGGTACCACCGTCATCTCCCTCCAATCCCTCAGGTTTTCATCGATTATTTTCAAACTTCTCCGCCCCAGCCTTCAGACCTAGCCTTTCTCCTGTCACATCCTTGTACCCTTCTTCTATTTATTGACCACACCGACTTTTCCAGACACAATAATAAGTTCACATAGTGAAGGCTCATTGTCCACCTTAGCTAGGTCCAGTCAAAATTTGCATACTTCATTTTTATACCCCTTTGGTTGGTTATCGAAGGCTAGAATTTTAGGACCCTACTATCAGTTGGGCTGAGGCTCTACGGCAATAGGCGCCACCATGGCGCGCTATCCCTACGTGAATTTCGCCATAACTTGCTATACAATTCGTTGTCGTTTTCCCTTTGTTTTTGTTTGATTCCTTTGAAAAAGTCCCATCGGTGTGTGTGAGTTGTGTGTATGTGTGTTGTGTGTATGTGAGTGTATGTGTGTGTGTGTGTGTGTGTGTGTGTGTGTGTGTGTGTTGTGTGGGTATATGTGTGTGCGTGCTTGTGTGTGCCCATGTTTCAGAGCGCCCCCTTCTTTTTTCGGTTCCTACTTCGTGTTCATTTGTCCCTCCCAATTTTTTATGGTTTTTTCTCTATCATTGATAAATTAAATAAAAAAATCTACGCTACCTATAGGTAAATGGCCGATCTGCGATATTTGCAAAAAGCAATACGCGCTCGAAGAAACGGGAATGACCTCACAGTGACGGTGCAACAGCTTGTCATTCGTCCTGCGGTATGTTTTTTGTTGGTGTAGTGTATGCGTATTCAGTTCTTACACAACTGCGATTAGCTCATTTTTTTTTCAGTTTTCAGCTATCCTTGAGTCAGGTGGACAAAGTTTCTTTGTGTTGGCATCGAACGACGATGTGAAGTACATTCTCTCAAAGCTGTTCGAAAATGTTGGGTTAAATGGTCGTTTCAACACAAGCGGATACCAGGAGTTGGTTGATGACAATGATCGGAATGCACTGAAGTTCGATTTCAAGTCTGAGGTGAGAATATACAACCTTTTCTTTCTTTATAAAACATCACTCTATCTACATTTCTCTCTCTCTTTGTTGGTTTGTATCCCCTGTTGCCCTTTACTACCCGCCTCAAAAACAAAATATAGGTTAAAAATTTCAGGTGACGCCGTTCGGCGCGGCAACACAAACAAAGAAGCCCTACTACGATTTCATCGCAAACGGTAAACTTAAAGAAAATCACGTAAAATATACAATTAAGCGAGCCTTGTAAACGAAGCCCGTGAAATGACGAAAAATAAAACACTCAGCTTTTTGGAGTTTGTCACTTGCCGTTTTGTGATAATCGCGACGATCGATACCGTGGAAACGGACCCCGCGCTAGTTCTGTATCCCGTAAGTTTTAGTTGTTCTTTCACAAATATTTTTCACAAGCTAAAAAACAGAGACAGATACCCTCGAGATTGAGATAGAGATTGAAATAGGACAAAATATGTTAATTTCAGAGCTGAGGAGCTGATGCTTCGAGGGTGAAATACCTTGAAAATGGAAACAAGTGCCACAATTGTTTAAAAGCGTGGGATGCCCACAGTTTCGACATAAAAATCAAGGTAAACCTTCATTTCCCATTTATCCCTACAATTAGTTAAGATGAATCTCCGCGGAACTGATAGAGGAACTGTGGACGACGTTACTTTGTTCACCAGAGAGGCGCTGAAGCTTCTTCCTGATGGAACCACGGCCAGGTCTCTTCACCAAATGATCATCGACGACGTATGTTAGGGTTCAATTTTATGATTGGCTTCAAGTTTGTTCAAGTTTTGTTGCGATTCAAATAAGGCAATGACTGATAATGTGTCAACTGAAAGTTTACATTTTTGTTATTGTTACAATGCGTTTTGTGCAACTTTCTCAACATTGCCTTTTTAGCAACTGCCAGAATTGTGCATCTAATTGAAAAACGTCATAGAAAGTAACCAAATTGGCACGCGCTCCTGTGGCGCGCACCTTTCTTGATCGCTTCCTACAGCCGCTCAATTGGTGGCCTGCGGTACGCCGCTTTCGGCCGCTCACATGGCCGCCTGTAGTCGCATTGACACACCAGCTTTGATTTCTCAGTAAAGCGGGCCTTTGGCCGTAAATATTCTTGTTTCATGGCCTACGGCCACTGATCACCCGGACATGAAAATGACTTGAGGAATACATCCCCCCATAACGTTTTATTATAAAAGGAGTCGTTAAATAGTATAGTCTAAACAACAATGAAATTGTCGCCGCTAAACCCTGCTTCACATAATAGATTTCCTGTTCAGGGACTCTCTCCCCCATACGGGGACGTCTGGGCTCGCCCTAACCTCCTATCTGAGAGTGTTGGGGCTGCAGCTAGATGTGCAGTCGATGGTTACCCCACCAGACTGAGAGAGAGAGAGAGAGAGAGAGAGAGAGAGAGAGAGAGAGAGAGAGAGAGAGAGAGAGAGAGAGAGAGAGAGAGCGGAGATTTTGGCTATGGTTGGAACACACTTGATCAGACGATAGCTGTTTATATAGGTTTATCGCACCAACAACACAATGAACACACAATCAAGGGTGTCTAAGAGCGGCCGGCCCGCTCTTAGAAAACGGGGGATCGAAATGGGGAAACTTCGGATTGCCAGTCCGACCTCTCAGCCACTCGGCCATGAAAATTACATTAAATTTATATAGGGTAGTTAGAATTCTCCTTAACATAGTATGTTTTGCATGATTAGAGCTATATAGTTAGTGCCGCATATCTGCATTTTTGAATGTTTGTGCATGTTTTTTTGTTTTCTGCCGGCGGGGCTAAGTGATATTTGGCGCTGCGCCAGCTGCGCCTACCGAAACCCTAGCCAAACTATTTCTCCCCCTTAAACCAAAAATGTACTCCCACCTGTGTAAAGCACGCTCTGGGTGCCGACTCTGACTTCGAACATGGCCGCTCCCAGCACGTGTCCTGCATAGAAGGCTCTGATGGTCAGTTCGGCGTCGACTTGGATGGTCTCGTGCAGATTCACGGCCACCACTTTCTTCATGCACGCTTTGATGTTGGCCGAGGTGAAGAAGTCCTTGTCTCCTTTGAATTCCGTCTGCACCTTGCGGTAGTCTTCCTAAAAAAAATGGCTAAAACGTTCAGTTTTGACGAGCCTTCTTCATTTTTTTTTGTGATTTACAGAGTAGACCGGGGTGGAAATGTTCGCGGCCCGTTTAGCCCCTTGTTTTCACAACTAAGATTTCCGAGTACAAATCCAGAAACGAATGCAGTAGTCAGTCTCAAGAACCAGCCAGCTGGCACGTAATTTACGCAGTTTTCAGCTGGTTGTCCTATATTTAAGAATAATTGCTGTTTCTCTTAAGAAATAAAACAAAAATAAAGAAGAACTAACCAGAAGAACGGGGGCTATAGCCTTTGTGGGGTGGGTCATGTAGATCGGGCCATCGAATCCCACAATCTCACTCATATGCGGGAGGGAACCGCAGTGATCCAGGTGGAAATGAGAGATTATGACGCAGTCCAGGTAGTCGTTCAGCTTTCCTCCCCCGCCGATGTACCTAAAGTCGAAAAATTCTATCACAAACCCAAAAATCCCGAAAATTGCGTTTCCCGGGGGAATTTTTCCGGCTTTGAAACCTATTTTCCAAGTTCACCGGAAAGAGTTATCAAGGATAATGAAATCTAGCTAGTAAATAGTAAAACCCACGAGAAATCGGGAAATCTCCGTTCATCCTGGTAGCCCATGTGCATTCCGCAGTCGAGCATCACATTCTTGCCGCCGATTGAGACAAGAATACAGGAGCGGCCGACGTCCTGACCGGCTCCCAACGGCACCACCTAATCGATATCGATTATTTCGTAGAGAAAATGACAAACTTTAATCTCTGTGGGGGCCATTTGGTGGGAAAGGGTAGAAAAGAAAATTCGAAAGTTGAGAGAGAGATTGTACGTGATGTTGCGTCGGTGCGAAAATGTGCCGGGTTTGGGGGCGCTAAGTGATGAAAACTACTAAACATGGCGGGGGTTTCGAGGAATTCAGGGAGGACTGGGGAAAAGTTTTAGTTGGTTTATTACGGGTTTGTAGGGCCCGGGCATTTGGCTGAAAATTTTAAATTTCCGCGTTTGTCGTGCATCACGGACCTTTTCTAGTCTTTTCTATGTCGTCATGATACTTTTCGCAACAAATCAGATCAGATGTCCCAGAACCCCCTAAATGTGTTTTCTTACCGCTGATGGCCTCTGCTCCACGCAACCGAATGTGCCTGACACTTCCTCCGTTTCCTAAAGAACTCCTCTCTCTCTCTCTCTCTCTCTCTCTCTCTCTCTCTCTCTCTCTCTCTCTCTCTCTCTCGATCTCAAAATTGGATTTCCAATAGATCGCTGGTATTGTGACTGATTTCATCGCTCATTCTTCGTTTGTCGCTGATTTCCTAATGTATGAATTAGTTTTCCAACCACTCTACTTCTCTTTTACCTCTCTACATTCTTATGTCATGATCCTTAGGGGATTTTTCAGTAAAATCAATTTTTCTTAATGTGAAAACCGAAGAAAGCGGATTTTGTTGGCCCTTTGCCGCCCCTCGCCCAGCCCCCCCCCCCCCCCGAACCGTCCAGACCCGTCGAGAATTGAGTCCGCATGTCCGCACGGCTATTGGCCGAATTCCTTCATGGCCCGCCCCTTACATCCAAGCCGCGGCAATTGTCATTGTCGAAGTCATCGCCAAACAGCTCCTTCCTAAACTTTCTTAACCAGGCCAATCACAAACTGACATTAGTGCCTTGAGTTTTTCCATTTCCCCGCTCTGTCTCAATCTGTGTACGCAGATACCGCGCTTTGACGGCTTTGAAGCGTATTTTCTCGAAAACGGTAAATTTTTTACCCTAACGAGGGAATTACATGAACTCGTCTTAAGGTTTTGAAAAACGGCCGATTAGGCAACATGTGGGACCCCTAGGGTTCCCTAAATCCGTTTTTAAAAAGCGCCGCGGACCTCTGGTTTTCGAGATAATTAGCATCTCGTTTTTAGCATGGGAGTTATCACCGGACGCGTGACAACCTCAACCGCTGCCTTGTTGGTCAAGTGGTCCAAGGCGCATTTCCAATATTCTTTTTCTGGGGCCGGTCAAGTTCGATTTTTTTCACCTTTTTTTTGTTTTGCTTTTATATAAACAGATAGTTCAACCTATAAGTTTCAAATCTAAATTTACTTCTGGACAAAATATTTTTTATGTTTTCACCATTAGAAAAAATCAAAGTATATAATCAAAGTCTTTTAACTGGCGTTTTATTTGAAAGTTGTTTTATCTCTTCTGTTCTTTAATGGCCTCTGCTCGACCACCTGTGGTTGCAGCTCGAGCTTCTGTTGGGCCACCTACATCATACCTCTCCAGACCCGGGGTTCTCACGGGCCGGGACATTTTCAAAATTTTGGTCGGCCTGGCCCGTTCGGCCCGTTTACCCTGGACCACCAGTCAGATTGCCACCCACGGTATTTAAAACAGTTTAAAAAATTATTGTACCGATTTATACAAAAATTAAAATTTGATTTTCAAAAACGGGGCTGCCGGGCCGCCCAAAAAAACCAAAATTCGATCTACTCAGAATTTAAAACTTATGCTTTGCAAAATTAGACCTTCGAAGTCGATTCGAATAATGTATATATCTTACCAAAAATGTGTGTTCGTTGATATTAGGCTCCACAAAGTTTTCCCGCGAAATTTTTGAACTGCAATCAGCATGCCGCTCTCTCCATTTCCTAAGGTGAAAATGGATCTCTCGCCTCACGGTACGCTGTGTACGGGTCCAGCCGTACATGCGTTCATTTTTCATGACCCACTGCCTTTAATAAATAGTTTCTATTTATAAATTAAATAGCGCGCGAAGCGAATCAAAAAAAAGGAAATCTTGCATTGAACAATTGTTAAAAGGACCATTGCACGCTCCGTCTGGCGCTCTCTCTCTCTCTCTCTCTTTCTTTTCCGGTGGAGTGTTCTTGTTTCCGGCAACGGTTACTGTCGAGCAAACGCCTAGCCCTCACTCCATAGAGATCCGCGCTCTCTCTCTCTCAACGATTTAGGCTTAACTTTCCATAAACAAGACTTTGCGAGACAGATACAGACAAAGTCAATTATCTACATGTAAATCATGATCAGGATCGTCCGGATTGGCTGGGGGGTAGTCAGTTGTTTGCACTGCAGTGATATCAACAGTCACCCTTTTTTGTCATTTTGTGGCTCTATTATCAGCGGCGCTGTCATTGAATGTACGTCGTTAGGCTCCACCGTGGCGCAGTTCCATCACAACCTGAAGAAATCCTTGGGCCGGCCCACTTCGGCTCGTCTACTCGGACCACTTAGTCAAACTGTCACCCATGCGGCATGGTTCGATCTAAGCACTTAGTTTTTGCTAACTCATGAGAACTATGGGCGCACTATTCAACGTTAATTTTGGCATATCTTTAGTCGTTTCTCAGAAAATGCCTGGACGTTAGTAAGAAGCACGTCAGTCCCCTCCATCGACCCCTGTCTCTGTTTCCGTACCAATCACTACTCGCCCTCTATTCCGTTTGGTCTTTCACTACCAGTGACGTCACAGCCTATGTGTGTGTGCGTGTGCGTGTGTGTGTATGTGTGTGCGTGTGTGTGTTATTCTCAAATGTTGGAGAGCGTTTTCGAACTATCAAATGTGTTCAGGCTTTTCACACCTATTTTAGGTTCTATATTCATAGGTATCTTCTGTATGTCTCTCCTTTTTCGTTCTCAATAAAAATTCTCTGAATTACCTTATTTTATAGCCAACATGGCCAATGTCCAATATTTGGAAGATGCGAGAAACGCTCGCGGAAAAGGCGGGCCTCGAAGTGATTGTTCAACACCTAGTCGTTAATCCAAGGGTATGTTTTGTTGATGGTATAATGACTTTATTACTTTACAAAAAATTCAATGAGTCAAATTGTTTTTCCAGTTTGAAGCTTCATTCGAAGCGAATGGGCAACTTTTCGGTGTGCACGCACCGCGCGAGGATGTGAAACACATCTTGAGCAAGCTGTTGGTTCGAGGTGATGTCTTCAACATAAGCAACGTCGAAAGGATGGCTGATGAAAATGAACAGCCTGTACTACTGAAGTTCGATTTCAAGTCCGAGGTGAGAAAAGACTTAAAAAAAAACTAACACCTCCCTCTCTTTCTTTATTCTCTCTCTTTCTTTATTCTCTCTCTTTCTTTGTTCTCTCTCTCTCTCTCTCTCTCTCTCTCTCTCTCGAAGGCCGCCAATTTGACTTCTCGTTTTCAAAACAAGATAAAGTATAATGTTTAAGGTGACGCCGCTGGGCGCTACTACTCGACAGAACAATCACTCCCACTTTGACTTCATCGCAAACGGTAAACGTACAGAATATCATAGTATAATACAGTTTAGTGCCCCTTGTAAACGAAACCCGTGAAATGACGGAGAATGGAATCATCACGAAGTTGGGGTTCGTCACCACCCGTTTCTTAATTGTCGGGTGGATCGAAACCGTGGAAACGAACCCCGCACAAGTTCTGTATACCGTAAGTATTACATTTTTTACAACTTACAAAAAAGAGAGAGAGAGAGACACAGAGACAGCGAGACAAAGAGACGGAAAGACAGAGAGACAGAGACAGTAAACATGAGATAATTTCAGAGTTGCGGAGCGGATGCAGCCAGGGTGAAATACCTTGATAACGGAAACAGGTGCCACAAGTGTCGTCATCCGTGGATCGCCCACACTTTTGACATCAAGATTCGGGTAATCCATGTTCTCTCATGCATCCAAACAATTCCTTAAGATGACCCTTCGCGGATCAGATGGTGAAACTGTGCAAAACGTTACTCTGTTCACCAGAGAGGCGCTGAGGCTTCTTCGTGGCGGCACCACTACCGTTTCGCTTCATCAAATGATTGTCGACAACGTATGTTTTTATGTGAAAAAGCGAACCACAATAGATGGGGTAGTTTGGACAAATGCTGGGTAAAAGGAGATCAAAACGTTTGTTCAGCTTGAAATTGAATTCTTGAAAAATTGCTTTAAAAACTGTTAATTTTGTATTGACAGTTATTTCGTCAAAAACAAACACATAACCAAACTACCTCCTTTGGGAACAAAAATACTAATAACTTTTTTCCTGATCAATCGGTGGAAAATGTCAATTTCAAAGTGACCTTTCGTCATGATGATTGCAGAAATTTTGGAGATTAATTTTGCAAAATGCAGAAAATTTTTGCGCATCTTTCTATTACAGACGCGCTGTGCGACTCTTTTATGTCAAAAGTCGAAAAATGTGAAAAACTCCGATTTCAAACGCAAAAATCCACATTTGGAGTATCCATGTCAAGCACTTTCAGCATAACCCTACTTTGTTTCGATCAATTTTGAAATTTTACAAATCAATAGCTTTGCAGCAGTCCAAAATGCACCAAAACACTGTTTTCCGCTAGGTATAGAAAATCCACATGACGAAATTTACTGAAAGTCTATGCGAAACGAACTGCAACGGGGTCGAGCCTGAAGTCAACATTTTCGCCCAAAAGCTGTATATGTTCGCTTACGACAAATCAATACATACGAACGGTATTGGCTTTTTTTGTCCCTGAACAAAATGAAACGGTGGGGCGAATTTAGAATGAGATGTGTGAGAATTCTCACATGATAGTCTGAGACCATCATGTGAGAAGTAATGTTTCTGGCGTAGTTTTTGCGAACTTTTTGGTGCTGAGAACGTTTTTTGACAGAATAGAAAAAAATTCACGCTTAAAGAAGATTCGGAGGTTTGAAGTTTTTCTGACAGCGCACTAATTACGAGAGAAACCAAACCATCTCGGAATCCTTTAATTTGCTCATGGGTTTGCAATTAACATTAGGCTAAGTCAGTGCTGATAATGAGATCGAGTCATCATTAACCAATTGGAAATATGCAACGACCCTTTTTGACACCATTAGAATGCATTTTGCTCTACTTTTACAACATTGCCGGCTGAAGTAGATGAGTGAACAGTTATTGGTGAATTGCCAGAATTCCACATTCAATCCGAATGGGAAGTAATTGAAAAACTATTGTCTATACAACGAGAAAAACACCCACAATTTCAGAGAGAGGAGCAATTCAAGGCTCTGATCGGGGAGATCCTCGAGCGTCGCCACGTGTTTCGTCTCGTAGGGAATTACTACACCCCTGAGGAGGGGCCTGCTGCTGGGCAGAGGCTGATGAACCACAACGTCGACACCATCGTAAGCAACCACCCTGTTTGTACTTCTCATATATCACCAGTAAAAATTTCCCCAGTAAAAATTCCGTTTTCTAGTTCGAAGTGAATCTGGGCGTGGAGTACATGTCCTTCAGTGCCCACGCGGATGCCAAAGGAATTATGCAGGTAAAATCCGCCTTGAAAATTTTAAAAATCTAGATCTTCAGTTGATTCGCGACGCCGCCAAAAAATAGTTTTTGAAGGGTTGGACCCCCTAAAATGAGATTTATTGCGATTTTTCCAGGAAAAGTGGAGAAAGAGATCCGTCTGCCGGTGCACATGCCAGCTAATAGTGATGCGGTGTCCATCCCTCCCGCTCTGAGCATGGAGGTCGAAGTGCCGTCGGATGTGGTGAAGAGGTCGATTTCGCTGGATCCCACACTCCGACCGGTTTGGATCAAAACAAAAACTAAAATGTAATTTTCGCATTCATCAATGCAATTATTCTTTAAACTTATACAAGGCACACCGCTGGCTTAAAAAAAGAAAATAATGCTATGGTAAAAAAAAGTTCCTTTTTAGGTCTGGATCTCTCCTTCCGATTCCTGAGGTTCCCATCTCTTATTTTCAAACGTATCCGCACCATGCGTTGAGCCTGCCTCTTCCTTCCTTCCATCCGTGTTTGTGTTCGGGCAATAAATTAGGAAAATAGCTAAACTCGGCGGTTCCCGGCTCGCACTGATTAGTCACCACAGTCGATGTCGCGTAATTTATGGATGGACGACATTGTGGTTTCCAAGTTTTATCTGAAATATTTTTTTTTATTTTCACTTTCCACGAATTTCGAAAACAGAAAAAATTTTAAATTATCGCTGTTCTTCGATATCTTCTTTAATTTCCTAGTCTACCTTCTCATATCATAAATTCCGGAAACGCGAATACACTGGAAAGCACTTTACGAAGTTTTCGCGGTACGGTTTTCCTGGTGGTGATAAACATTTTTGGAAAGCGGTTATTAAGCCCTTCAGGTATGAAATGAAAATCTCTCTGTCCATCTCTCTATCTCTCTCTCTCTAGTAAATCTTTTAAAGATGCATTACTGGATCGATAGGTATCACATGACGGGAAGCCTAGATTCTTCTGTTGTTCTTTTATACCGTCCGGTAGCCTAGGCTTGGGGTCAGCTGATGAGTGGCTAATGACACACGATGAAGGAATTCCATCTTCTTCTTCTTCTTCTTCTTCTCTCTCTCTCTCTCTCTCTCTCTCTCTCTCTCTCTCTCTCTCTCTCTCTCTCCCTCACTCACTCAATTGTTTCGAACCACAACGTGTCTGAATAACACATCCCCCAGAAAACCCTTCTTTTATTAACAAGAGACAAAGAGAAAACTTGCAGCTATCTGTGTTTTAATAGCTCTGATATGGACTGTCCACGTAGCCAAATCCGCCAGGCACTTCTACCGTTTCTTACGTCATGTCTAAATCCAATTCTCATTTTCATCCTTTCGTTTTTGGTCTGCCTCTCTGCCCTGAAATTGAATTTCAGAAGATTCGATAGTTTCATGACGCATGTTTCCATTCTCGTCGCTCAGTCCATCTCTGATTTCCCGCTGCATGAAATCGTTTTCACTCTACAACAACTCTACTTCTCTTTTATTTCTCCTTACTGTTTCATGTCATGTTTTTTCTTAAAGGCCACACCCCTCCCAGTTCCCGGCAACGGTTACTGTCGAGCGCCAAGCTCTCACTCCAAACACCTCCGCTCTCTGTAAACCATTTTGGCTGAATGTTTCGAGAGTTTGTACTTTTGAGGTCATCGCTTTCTTCGTGCACAATCTGAATAGACACTGATCCAGAAAAAGCCTTTTTACAAAGTACGTCTTATTTTTTTAATAATCTTGCACCGCTGCCGGCTACCAGCAACTCAGAAGGCGAAGACCCGCGCAGCGGGGCTTTGGCTTCTGGTGTTTCACCATCGGTGGCTATCAAGCACGGCGTTATCTGTGACGGCGGGCCAGTTGGCACGAATTGCCGTATATTTCGGGTCCATCACAGGTACCACCGTCATCTCCCTCCAATCCCTCAGGTTTTCATCGATTATTTTCAAACTTCTCCGCCCCAGCCTTCAGACCTAGCCTTTCTCCTGTCACATCCTTGTACCCTTCTTCTATTTATTGACCACACCGACTTTTCCAGACACAATAATAAGTTCACATAGTGAAGGCTCATTGTCCACCTTAGCTAGGTCCAGTCAAAATTTGCATACTTCATTTTTATACCCCTTTGGTTGGTTATCGAAGGCTAGAATTTTAGGACCCTACTATCAGTTGGGCTGAGGCTCTACGGCAATAGGCGCCACCATGGCGCGCTATCCCTACGTGAATTTCGCCATAACTTGGTTTCTATACAATTCGTTGTCGTTTTCCCTTTGTTTTTGTTTGATTCCTTTGAAAAAGTCCCATCGGTGTGTGTGAGTTGTGTGTATGTGTGTTGTGTGTATGTGAGTGTATGTGTGTGTGTGTGTGTGTGTGTGTGTGTGTGTGTTGTGTGGGTATATGTGTGTGCGTGCTTGTGTGTGCCCATGTTTCAGAGCGCCCCCTTCTTTTTTCGGTTCCTACTTCGTGTTCATTTGTCCCTCCCAATTTTTTATGGTTTTTTCTCTATCATTGATAAATTAAATAAAAAAATCTACGCTACCTATAGGTAAATGGCCGATCTGCGATATTTGCAAAAAGCAATACGCGCTCGAAGAAACGGGAATGACCTCACAGTGACGGTGCAACAGCTTGTCATTCGTCCTGCGGTATGTTTTTTGTTGGTGTAGTGTATGCGTATTCAGTTCTTACACAACTGCGATTAGCTCATTTTTTTTTCAGTTTTCAGCTATCCTTGAGTCAGGTGGACAAAGTTTCTTTGTGTTGGCATCGAACGACGATGTGAAGTACATTCTCTCAAAGCTGTTCGAAAATGTTGGGTTAAATGGTCGTTTCAACACAAGCGGATACCAGGAGTTGGTTGATGACAATGATCGGAATGCACTGAAGTTCGATTTCAAGTCTGAGGTGAGAATATACAACCTTTTCTTTCTTTATAAAACATCACTCTATCTACATTTCTCTCTCTCTTTGTTGGTTTGTATCCCCTGTTGCCCTTTACTACCCGCCTCAAAAACAAAATATAGGTTAAAAATTTCAGGTGACGCCGTTCGGCGCGGCAACACAAACAAAGAAGCCCTACTACGATTTCATCGCAAACGGTAAACTTAAAGAAAATCACGTAAAATATACAATTAAGCGAGCCTTGTAAACGAAGCCCGTGAAATGACGAAAAATAAAACACTCAGCTTTTTGGAGTTTGTCACTTGCCGTTTTGTGATAATCGCGACGATCGATACCGTGGAAACGGACCCCGCGCTAGTTCTGTATCCCGTAAGTTTTAGTTGTTCTTTCACAAATATTTTTCACAAGCTAAAAAACAGAGACAGATACCCTCGAGATTGAGATAGAGATTGAAATAGGACAAAATATGTTAATTTCAGAGCTGAGGAGCTGATGCTTCGAGGGTGAAATACCTTGAAAATGGAAACAAGTGCCACAATTGTTTAAAAGCGTGGGATGCCCACAGTTTCGACATAAAAATCAAGGTAAACCTTCATTTCCCATTTATCCCTACAATTAGTTAAGATGAATCTCCGCGGAACTGATAGAGGAACTGTGGACGACGTTACTTTGTTCACCAGAGAGGCGCTGAAGCTTCTTCCTGATGGAACCACGGCCAGGTCTCTTCACCAAATGATCGTCGACGACGTATGTTAGGGTTCAATTTTATGATTGGCTTCAAGTTTGTTCAAGTTTTGTTGCGATTCAAATAAGGCAATGACTGATAATGTGTCAACTGAAAGTTTACATTTTTGTTATTGTTACAATGCGTTTTGTGCAACTTTCTCAACATTGCCTTTTTAGCAACTGCCAGAATTGTGCATCTAATTGAAAAACGTCATAGAAAGTAACCAAATTGGCACGCGCTCCTGTGGCGCGCACCTTTCTTGATCGCTTCCTACAGCCGCTCAATTGGTGGCCTGCGGTACGCCGCTTTCGGCCGCTCACATGGCCGCCTGTAGTCGCATTGACACACCAGCTTTGATTTCTCAGTAAAGCGGGCCTTTGGCCGTAAATATTCTTGTTTCATGGCCTACGGCCACTGATCACCCGGACATGAAAATGACTTGAGGAATACATCCCCCCATAACGTTTTATTATAAAAGGAGTCGTTAAATAGTATAGTCTAAACAACAATGAAATTGTCGCCGCTAAACCCTGCTTCACATAATAGATTTCCTGTTCAGGGACTCTCTCCCCCATACGGGGACGTCTGGGCTCGCCCTAACCTCCTATCTGAGAGTGTTGGGGCTGCAGCTAGATGTGCAGTCGATGGTTACCCCACCAGACTGAGAGAGAGAGAGAGAGAGAGAGAGAGAGAGAGAGAGAGAGAGAGAGAGAGAGAGAGAGAGAGCGGAGATTTTGGCTATGGTTGGAACACACTTGATCAGACGATAGCTGTTTATATAGGTTTATCGCACCAACAACACAATGAACACACAATCAAGGGTGTCTAAGAGCGGCCGGCCCGCTCTTAGAAAACGGGGGATCGAAATGGGGAAACTTCGGATTGCCAGTCCGACCTCTCAGCCACTCGGCCATGAAAATTACATTAAATTTATATAGGGTAGTTAGAATTCTCCTTAACATAGTATGTTTTGCATGATTAGAGCTATATAGTTAGTGCCGCATATCTGCATTTTTGAATGTTTGTGCATGTTTTTTTGTTTTCTGCCGGCGGGGCTAAGTGATATTTGGCGCTGCGCCAGCTGCGCCTACCGAAACCCTACGGTTTAACTGACTGGGAGCATCCCGTGGCCGATTGGGCCAATATTGGCGACAGAAGTCAACAACAGCCAACAATACCTTTAATTTCAGAGAATTGTGGAATTCAAGGACCTCATCGAGAAGATTCGCAACCGTCGCCTCGTGGTTCGTCTCGTAGGGCGCACCTACCCTCCAGGTTCCCCCACGATTTTTGTTCACAATGTCGACACCATCGTAAGTTGCTAACATAATTGCGAATTTTTTTTTCATTTCAGCTGATGTGATGGCTCCCCCGTTACCTTCATCTAGCCTCCGAGAACGAATTGCTTTGGCGATTCTGTTCTCGTGCAGTGGGAGGTTCCTGTTCATGCGATTTTCTTTTATCTTTACTTTTTATTTGTCACTTTACAATTAAAACTAATAGTGAAACTGATATGTTGTGATGAGCCCATCTGTAGTTGTTGTGTCAGGACGGCACAAAAAGTTTGATTATTCTTCACTGCTTGTTCAATATTTCGGTTTAACATTTTTAATGTCCGAGGTACAACGGATTTGGTTTACTTTTTAGCATTGAAAATGTTGCCCTTCTTCTAAGGGGGTTCCAAAATGTGAAAGTCCGGCGCAAAACATAGCGAACTTTACGAAAGCTTTTGAAAAGCAATGGTTCTGGGAAGGAAACTGGGGAGGGAAGGTATAGTTTCAAAAGATAAACGAAACGAGATGTATCACTAGAATTAACGAAGTTCTGTGGAAATTGAGGTTTACCACGACAACTTGAGATTATCTCACCAAGTTTCCCGCCCGTTTTCGGCCTGCATGCTCGTGGATAAACAGGTTGGTTTTGACATGCTCAGGGCGGTCAGATGTGGTTCTAATGAGTTTCAACTGGTCAACGTACCGCAGGAGTATGCAACAGCCCCCCTCTGTTAAAAACTTTCAAAATGTGCGGCGACCCTCTCCCTTTCTCTTTGATAATCTGGTCTTGTTTATCTTGAGACCCTCTCTTTTGGGTTGTTGGCAATCCCAAACAGCTTTACGCCGTCATTTCTAAGAACTTTAACCACCTTAAATATTGTTTGTAATACCGCATAATACCGCTTTAACAAACTTGTGTTGTATCTGAAACGCCCTAAATGAAGATATCAGGTCACATGTGGTGACCACTAACAGCTGCTATAATCGATTCGTTTAGGCTGAGTTATATAACGTTCTCTTTAGTCTCAGGCTGCTGTAAATGGATCTGAGAGCCTCGCGCCACCTTAAAGGCAGAGGCCCACGCAAAATGAAGAGGGGGACCTGTCCATGTTAATCATAAAACTCTCTGCTTTTCACCGTTTCAAAATATATTATTTTCAATTGACAGCTATTTTGTCAGAAACAAAAATAACCAAACCGAAAGCCGTTTTCGAAAGCGGCCGCAGGCCGTCTTTAATATCGGCCGAAGGCCGTTTTCGATAGCGGCCGCAGGCCGCCTTTATTATCGGCCGAAGGCCGCCTTTATTATCGGCCGAAGGCCGTTGTCGATAGCGGCCGCAGGCCGCCTTTATTATCGGCCGAAGGCTGTTGTCGATAGCGGCCGCAAGCCGCCTTTTTTATAGGCCGAAGGCCGCCTTTATTGTCGGCCGAAAGCTGTTGTCGATAGTTGCCGCAGGCCGCCATTATTATCGGCCGAAGGCCGTTGTCGATAGCGGCCGCAGGCCGCCTTTATTATCGGCCGAAGGCCGTAATTACTAGCGGCCGCAGGCCGCCTTTATTATCGGCAGAAGGCCGTATTTACTAGTGGCCGCAAGCCGTCTTTAATATCGGCCGAAGGCCGTTTTCGATAGCGGATGCACGCCGCCTTTATTATCGGACGAAGGCCGTAATTACCAGCGGCCGCAGGCCGCCTTTATTATCGGCCGAAGGCCGTATTTACTAGCGGCCGCAGGCCGCCTTTATTATCGGCCGAAGGCCGTTGTCGATAGCGGCCGCAGGCCGCCTTTATTATCGGCCGAAGGCCGTTGTCGATAGCGGCCGCAAGCCGCCTTTATTATCGGCCGAAGGCCGTTGTCGATAGCGGCCGCAAGCCGCCTTTATTATCGGCCGAAGGCCGTTGTCGATAGCGGCCGCAAGCCGCCTTTATTATCAGCCGAAGGCCGTTGTCGATAGCGGCCGCAGGCCGCCTTTATTATCGGCCGAAGGCCGCTTTTATTATCGGCCGAAGGCCGTTGTCGATAGTGGCCGCCGGCCGCCTTTATTATCGGCCGAAGGCCGTTGTCGATAGCGGCCGCAAGCCGCCTTTATTATCGGCCGAAGGCCGTTGTCGATAGTGGCCGCCGGCCGCCTTTATTATCGGCCGAAGGCCGTTGTCGATAGCGGCCGCAAGCCGCCTTTATTATCGGCCGAAGGCCGTTGTCGATAGCGGCCGCAAGCCGCCTTTATTATCGGCCGAAGGCCGTTGTCGATAGCGGCCGCAAGCCGCCTTTATTATCAGCCGAAGGCCGTTGTCGATAGCGGCCGCAGGCCGCCTTTATTATCGGCCGAAGGCCGCTTTTATTATCGGCCGAAGGCCGTTGTCGATAGTGGCCGCCGGCCGCCTTTATTATCGGCCGAAGGCCGTTGTCGATAGCGGCCGCAAGCCGCCTTTATTATCGGCCGAAGGCCGTTGTCGATAGTGGCCGCCGGCCGCCTTTATTATCGGCCGAAAGCCGTTGTCGATAGCGGCCGCAAGCCCCCTTTTTTATCGGACGAAGGCCGTATTTACTAGCGGCCGCAGGCCGTCTTTATTATCGGCCGAAGGCCGTATTTACTAGTGGCCGCAAGCCGTCTTTACACTCGGCCGAAATCCGTTTTCGATAGCGGCCGCAGGCCGCCTTTATTATCGGCCGAAGGCCGCTTTTATTATCGGCCGAAGGCCGTTGTCGATAGTGGCCGCCGGCCGCCTTTATTATCGGCCGAAGGCCGTTGTCGATTGCGGCCGCAGGCCGCGTTTGTTATCGGCCGAAGGCCGCTTTTATTATCGGCCGAAGGCCGTTGTCGATAGTGGCCGCCGGCCGCCTTTATTATCGGCCGAAGGCCGTATTTACTAGCGGCCGCAAGCCGCCTTTATTATCGGCCGAAGGCCGCTTTTATTATCGGCCGAAGGCCGTATTTACTAGTGGCCGCAAGCCGTCTTTACTATCGGCCGAAATCCGTTCTCGATAGCGGCCGCAGGCCGCTTTTATTATCGGCCGAATGCCGTTGTCGATAGTGGCCGCCGGCCGCCTTTATTATCGGCCGTAGGCCGTTTTCGATAGCGGCCGCAGGCCGCCTTTATTATCTGCCGAAGGCCGTTTTTGATAGCGGCCGCACGCCGCCTTTATTATCGGCCGAAGGCCGCTTTTATTATCGGCCGAAGGCCGTATTTACTAGTGGCCGCAAGCCGTCTTTACTATCGGCCGAAATCCGTTCTCGATAGCGGCCGCAGGCCGCCTTTATTATCTGCCGAAGGCCGTTTTCGATAGCGGCCGCACGCCGCCTTTATTATCGGCCGAAGGCCGTATTTACTAGCGGCCGCAAGCCGTCTTTAATTTCGGCCGAAGGCCGTTTTCGATAGCGGCCGCAAGCCGCCTTTATTATCGGCCGAAGGCCGCCTTTATTATCGGCCGAAGGCCGCTATTATTATCGGCCGAATGCCGTTGTCGATAGTGGCCGCTGGCCGCCTTTATTATCGGCCGTAGGCCGTTTTCGATAGCGGCCGCAGGCCGCCTTTATTATCGGCCGAAGGCCGTTTTCGATAGCGGCCGCACGCCGCCTTTATTATCGGCCGAAGGCCGTATTTACTAGCGGCCGCAAGCCGCCTTTATTATCGGCCGAAGGCCGCTTTTATTATCGGCCGAAGGCCGTTGTCGATAGCGGCCGCAAGCCGCCTTTATTATCGGCCAAAGGCCGTTGTCGATAGCGGCCGCAAGCCGCCTTTTTTATCGGACGAAGGCCGTATTTACTAGCGGGCGCAGGCCGTCTTTAATATCGGCCGAAGGCCGTTTTCGATAGCGGCCGCAGGCCGCCTTTATTATCGGCCGAAGGCCTTAATTACTGGCGGCCGCAGGCCCCTTTTTGGTCGGCCGAAGGCCGTAAATACTAGCGGCTGCAGGCCGCCTTTTTTTATTGACCGAAGTCTACTGTCAATAGCGGCCGAAGGCCGCCTATTTTATCCGCCGAAGACCGTTATCGATAGCGACCGTAGGCCGTCTTCATTATCGGCCGAAAGCCGTAATTACTAGCGGCCCCAGGCCCCTTTTTTATCGGCCGAAGGCCGTTTTCGATAGCGGCCGCAGGCCGGTTTTATGGTCGGCCGAAAGCCGTAATTACTAGCGGCCACGGCCGCCTTTTTTTTAGGCCGAAGGCCGTATTATCTATTATCTAGTATTATCTAGTAGGCGCCCTTATTATCTATCGAAGGCAGCATTCCCAAGTTGCCGGAAGGAGGGAGGGAGGAAGGAAGAGAGATTGTTTTCTGACACGCAAAGATCGATGTCACTTTGTGGTTTGCCTTATTAGTAGAAGAAGAAAACTCTGAAACTGATTCGATCCAATTGATCTAGTAAACAAAAGAAAAATGACTACATCGGGATTTAAACCCGAGATCACCCGTGTACTAGGCCGCCCTGTACACCGCTAAGCCACAAGGATCATCCTGATGGTTGCGTGCGGCGGCCTTTTTGACAGCATGCTGCACTGCTGTCTTAGCAAACAAAAATGACGTCATTTCATCAAAACGGAAATTTGCCTTTCTTGGCTGAATACTTATTCTGGATCAACTTTGCGTGTTCTTTTCAATGGACAACACTGTTTTGAAAAAATTCAAGTTTCCGACCGTGGTGCCTGAAAGTCCATTGTTTGACTCTTTTAGGATACTGTAAGAAAACCTGAAAATGAAACAGGTTTAAAGTCGACGACCACCGAATTGCAACGGGTTCCGAGTTGCATCCAAAATTTCAGGTCAATAGCTCAACCCGTTCGCAAGTTCTGCGACAGTATTATATATACGGGATGCATCGACACTTTTTGGGCCCCGCAGCAGAATAGACCATTTTGTACATACTAAAGTTTTCTATCTCTTAAAACAGTTTCCGGGGCGGTGTTTGATGCTGAAAACGATGCTTTTCTCAGAATGAAAAATTATTGATTTTGAAGGAAACTGTGGGACATTTAGTTTCAACTGACCTCGCAGTAATTAGGCGAGGAACCAAACCACCGCGCAATTTCTTTTTACTTTTATGAATACAGAGATAAAAAGCAAAAATATGAGCTTGGGGTAGACGCTCTAACCACTACACCACAGTATCAGTGCAAGGTAGTGTATTCCTTTCCATCATACACTCGGGTGCACAAGCGTACCAGTCTTCACTGAGTGTTTCTCAAAACACAACATTTTTGACGTTTAAGGAGTTTAACGTGCAAGGACATGATTATATGTGAGACAAACATTAGAAAAAGCAACGAACACATAAAATATTCACAATCTTTCGCAAAAGTCGATCGTTTCTATAGGTAGATAAAGAAATTCTGGAAATATTATTGGATTTCCGGAATCTACGCAAGATTTTACCTACATGTAGTTGTTTGGTGCACATTTTGCAACGTTGAAGGCAAAAAACCCGTTACCGAAAATTTGCCTACGGCGTCGGCGGACATGAACGGCGCCCATTTTTTCATAGCGCGCCCTAACACGGAGGGGGTTCAAAGTGGTCGAAATTAAGTTTTAAAAAAAGTAATCGATTCGTCTTGAGTAGCTGAATAATATTAATATAATATCTATATTAAAATTGCGATTGGCGATAACTGAAGCTGCCATTTGCTAAAAACCTGAAAAAACAGTTGCAATAGGACAATTTGAAAACAAATCTACCCTGCGCTTCGCGCTGGGTATAATACTGGTGTATGCTCTAACTGGCAAGAAAAAAGTTTGTGTGTTTTCTGCAAAAAAAAAAACGAAGTCGTAGTGGTGATTCTAAGCGCTTGGTTCGACCTAAAATCTTTAATGATATTTGTACAGACAGGTTGTAGATATTGGTAATAAATATTGACCCATATGATGCGATAGCTGGCCAACATAAAACACCGGGAAAATTTGTTTTTATCAAGAAAGTTACACAATTCACTTTGCCAGGACTTTTCCAAACCTAGGCAGCGGCCATTTTTTAATCTGGACTGCCATTTCAAGATTATAGTATATTTTATATTCACAGTATATTTTTCAAAAGTTCTTTGTAAAAGTTCGTGAAACTTAAATCACATAATTTCAGTGAAGGCTGAGGTGGTTTGGTTATTTTTGTTTCTGACAAAATAGCTGTCAATTGAAAATAATATATTTTGAAAGCGATTTCTTGTTCGATGTTCAAGAATTTATTTTAAAGCAGATCAAACATTTTGTTCTCTTTTTATCCAACCTTTTCCAAACCACCCCTTCTATTGCGGATCGCTTTTTTACACAAATATTTTATTTGGATTATGGCAGACTCCGACCGCTCTGTTTCAATTGTACTAGCCCCAGAGCGCTCTAATTTTTGCCGAAAGTCTAAGACCCTCGCAAAGTTTTTTGTTGTTGTTGACAGTCTGAATTTCCAGTGAATTTATAGAGAGGATTGAAGCAGAACGGTCGGAGGCTGCCATAATCCAAATAAAACAGTTTCTCTCAGAACGTTGCATTGGGTTCCGGTGCAACTTTGGGACACTCCAACTGGATTTTAACAGCATCACAGTACTGAAACGCTGGAACTAACTATAGTATACTTTTGCAGTTAAGGTGGCGCGAGGCTCTCAGATCCATTTACAGCAGCCTGAGACTAAAGAGAACGTTTTCAGTATCGCATGCTAATTAAGTCTTGGCAACCATTTTGGGCATAACCGTTGGCTGGAACGGTGTTCCGAAAAATCATTTCCATTGAAATGCAGCAATTCACATACGATTCATTACCATTTAGAAAAGACCTCTGACGGCCCCTCTCAGAGTGAATGGGTAGGTAAGGTGGGTCAGTTGGTTGACTTTCCCAGCTTCTGATTTAACTTCGGTCTAAGTGGGGATACATTGGTCTAGGCCATTTTAGTGTATTCATACATCGGGAGTGTATATATCCGGGTTGGGCAAGGTTAAACGTGCCAACTCTGCGAATGCCCAATCTCCCTAAGAGCCCCAAAGTTAAGGATGGTTACCCAATTGTAAGGCCTTAAAGTTAGATTGGGTACGCCTATTGCCAGACCCTTTCGGAGTGTGAGCGTGTCGTGCAGTCCCTGTATTTGGACTATTGTAGCACAAGGCCGCTTCAATTCCACAATTCCTCGATTTCCCTATTTTCAGGCCGGAGTACAAGTGATGTCCGTCGACAACATGGCCCGTCAGCTGAACATGCCCCTCCACTTCATCTCCTTCTCCCAGGTCGTCACGGGCAAGGGGGCCGATGGATTGGGCAGCTCTCTCCCACGCCCTTCACTCGTCCGATCCAGAACTACAGAACAAAGAGGTAATTTTACCTCTGAAACTGGCTTAACATTTCGTTTCAGGACGGTCTGGAGTTGTTCGCCGGCGAGATTTGCATCTACAGGAGGGAACTCGAGGGAGAGGTTGCTCATTTCTCCTTCAAAAGCAGAAGTTACATTTTTCAGGTCGAGGTGGTGTGGGACGAGTGCGAAGCCTACTTGGAACAGGTGCTGACGGCAGTCAACGAAAATTTCCACACTTGAAGGATTGTGGTGAAAAAGGAGTGATTGGAGTGAAGCGGGTTTCTCAGATTTCAATTTGAATGTTTTGTTTATAAAGTTGTTGAATGCGTTTTTAATGTTTGTTTAAGAGAGAGAGAGAGAGAGAGAGAGAGAGAGAGAGAGAGAGAGCGAAGCGTAACTTGGCTTAAATTGTTCAATAGCACCTATGGGAATAATGGCTTTAAGAAAAAAACCTGGCTGCGGGAGGTACGGCAAAGATCTGCCGGTCATTTCCAACTTTTCAAACCGAATGCGGCTAAAAATTTAGAACGCTTCACGAATTTGCGTCTTCCTTGCGCACTGGATATGGCGCTGCCGGTATCCGATCACGGACATTGGGTCAGCAGTGAAGGCCTTTGGTTTGAAAGCCCACCACCGTACCCGCAGTCTCCTGAAAACCGACACTCGATGTTCCGCGCACTGGTGGGTCTTGGAAAGTCACGTACCAGGAATTCCTATATTTCAAGTTACCCGTCTGCACGTTGTGCGTGTGCTGGTGCAGTGCTAATCCGTCCAGGGTTCCTTCCCAACACGCAACTGGGCACCCCGTTTGGTTTCGTGACGGTTGCCAGCTGGTGCAAAGAGTTTTACCTTTTCGGACCACCCTTGCCTCCCCTCTCTCTGATTCCCTTTACGGGGTTCTTAGCGGGTACGTATAGTTACCGTTCAGCGAGAATGATGGCTAGGGAATTGTTTTGCATCTCAGTGTCCCTCCTACACAGATGTTACGTTGAGATGCGGTGATGCTTTCAGGAGCAGGGACCTTAGGGAGTCCAAAATTGATCAAGTGGGTGGCATTCGCCCGGTCCAATGCTTCATAAATCTGGGTCCTTTCGGGTATGTTTCCTGATGTCCTCACGCTCACCTTTGCCTCTAGTAAAGTTGCACGTTTGCCGGCAATTCACCATGAGAGTACGAGAGTCCCAGTTGGTGTTGCCTGCCGGTGGTCCCTTCAAAGAGAGGTTTCGGTGGATTCCCTTTGGCGGGACTTATCGATTCCCGCAATCGGGTTCTTAGCGGATACGTCTTGGGTCACCGTTCGATAAGCTCCCCGCCAGGGGGAGGGGGGAGTCCTCCCAGATGGGCTGGAAGACTCTGTGATCGCTGCCTCGACCCTATTGAAGTAGAACCTTGCGGGTCCTATTCCATGGGGACTTCGGCGATGGGGAGCGTCTTGTCTAAGCCTAGCCCTTGGCGGACTCGGCCCAGAAGTCAAGGCGCCCGAAGGCCCAAGGTAGGCCTGCGAGTGCCGTTTTCCAGGCCTAGCCCTTAGCGGACTAGCCCGGAATCGGCGCCCGAAGGCCCGAGGTGGGCTGGAGACAAGTTTTACCCGGGCCCTGTCTAGCCAAAGCCCAATTTGGGCTCTGGCCAGAAGTCAGGACTCGAGAAAACGAGTTCCAGGATCACTTTGATCTTAGCCATTAGGCCGAGAAGCAATGTTGTGGGTTGGAATCCGGGCGCTAGGTACTATTTGAGATGCTGATCCCATACGGGTGTGAGTTTCAGCTGCCTGACCCTCCAATGGTTTCGGTCTCCCATAGTTTAAGTCCCAAAAAATTTCTTAATGCGTGAAATTTCTTTTGAAACATCAACAAAAGTGGAACTAAAATTTTTTCCTGGGGTGTATTTCAAGCTCATTCAGACTCTACTTGCCGAGGACTGGGCAAGAGGTGTAATCTCCTGGCCAGCATGCGCGGGATACGAAAAACAGCCTGTCGACCACACGATGCAGTAAACAAATTTTCATTAAAGAGTAATTCTTTGATATTTAGGCCATTCATGGTTGCGGTTGACAAAAAGCCGCTGATCCAGGAAAGCTACTCGGTAAAGAATGGCATAACTCCTGTTGATGAGTTGTTTTCGTACCTTCAACAGTTCACCGATGCGTATAGAGGTGAGATTTAACGATTTAAGACTACAAACTACAAAAATCTCCCTTTTTTCAGAAGAGCCAAAGTTCGCTTAAGCCACGACTACCATGATCAATCTATGAGTATAGACACGAAATTGTTGGATTATTTAGTGAAAAATAGAAAAATCGCCAGTTTGAAAGTTAATTTGATTATTGTAACAAATGTTTCCAGTTTGACGACAGTTACGTGATTTTGATGGGTGATCATGGTTTACGATTTGGGGAAGTATGTTTTTTTTTTAAAAATTTTAAGCATTTTTAGAAATTATTTAGGTCACTCATACCAAATTGGGATCTATTGATGTTAATAATCCAATGTTAACCATTTCGGTTCCTAAGCATTTGAGGGGGAGCGACATCACTGAAGAGATGAGGAGAAACAGCGAATCTCTCCAGACGCACTTCGATACGAGAGCGACTCTTTTGGACATGTTATATGTAAGGAAACTTCTGCAATGAACAACGTTTTGAGAGGGACGCGCCCAATTTAGGTTCAAGAGAGAACCCAAGTTCCAAAGAACATGGCCAATCTTTACTGAGGAAGCAATATGGCGAGCGGTCTTGCAGAACACTCCCAATTCCATTTGAATATTGCATTTGCGATTTTGAACAAACGGAAATGAACAGGCAAGGGTGTGTGTGCGTATGTGTGCGTGCGTGTGTGTATGTATGTGTGTGTGTGCGTGTGTGTGTGTGTGTTTGGTTTTTAGTTTGGCGGTTTCAGACAATCACGGAAGTCCTTTTCATTGGAAGAGCCATAATATCTTCCTTCAATGAAATTTTAACTAAAGAAAAAGTAGTTTCCAAATGTCCACTATGGCGCTTTTCTAAAGTATGTGACTACAAACATGTTAAACGAATCATAATTTAGGTAATAACAATATCTTCATTCAGCCCTTCAGACGAAGCAATCGCATACAACGTTGTGGTTGGAGTAAGCGAGCCGTATGACAAAGCTCAGTTCCGGGTAAGTAGTAAGTATTTATCAATAAAAGTTGTATTAATTTGAAGGCAACAGTTATGGAAGCATCGAATGGCAGTTTATCCGTTGGTACAGTTGATCGCCAAGACGCCTACGGGTACAGAGGAAATTGTCTTCACCCAGATCTATGGAGATTCTGTGATTGCAAAAAAGGAACACGGTTTTGAAAATAAAGATAATCACAATGTGTTTTTGGACGCCAAAACATTAAAACAAAGCATATGATCTGACAGGTACAAACATGTAATTTGGCAGATATGCGCTGTTTTGGGTCCTGTCCTATTTTATTCGAGTTTAAACAATCAAATCTTTTTCTAACCCTTATGCAAAAGACGATTTTGTCATTGGTCGCAGAGAGGCGCTTAACCGAACGAAGGCCGTTTGGTTGGAATCGGTAAACAATTAGCATTAACATAAAGAAGCTCGTTGGGCTTTGGTGTGAATTATAATGTACCTCATTGGCATACGTTCCGTTAGCCATGCTAACGTGAAACTGCCAGGGAGCAGTCATTGTGCGATGGCCGCTTGCCTCCGCCGGTTGGCTGGCCTTCCAGCTCTCTCCCGCCGCGTCTGTAGACGCTCTACCTTCCGTCTTCTGTCTTCTGATGCTGGAGTTTGTTCCATATCCTTACAGCTTTACCTTTTCTGTCATATACAGCCTGCGGAACCAGAGGATCCAGCTTGTGATCCCAACCACCCGAAGGTTCTGAACTTTTCCGAGGTCTCCATCGCCCATCACCGCATCAAAGGAGGCATCATTCGGACCGAGTGTCGTCACTCCCGCCACCTTTCGAACTACTCGAAGAGCGACGTGTACCTGAAAATGGAGGTGAACCAGGACACTGGAAGTTTTAAGGAGCGAGGAGCTCGATTCGCCTTGATGAACCTAACCGAGGAGGAGAAGAGAAACGGGGTAAATGGGTCCATCGAATGCTTCTTAACTCAATGTTCAAGGTTTTCGCCGCTTCAGCTGGAAACCACGCCTTGGCCCTTTCGATCCACGGAAAGAAGCTGGGTATCCCGGTGACTGTCGTCATGCCTAGGCACGCACCGATTATGAAGATCTCGAAGTGTCAGGAATTGGGATCGAATGTGATCATCCATGTGAGAATGTTAGAATTAGAGTAGACAAACGAGCACTTAGGGAAAAGATATGGCTGCTGCCAAGGCGAAGGCGATCGAGCTGTCTGGGGAGCACGGAGCGAAGTACATCAACGGCTACGACCATATCGACATTCTGGCTGGGGCTGGAACTGTGGGATTGGAGATTATTGATCAGGTAGAGGATTCCTCTTTTTCTGTCACACCCTCTTCTCTCTTACTTTCTCTCTATCTCTATATCTATCGCTATCGCTCTATCTCTGCGTCACTCGTTCAGACAAAGTGACAGAAAACATCTTACACGAAGAATTTCAGAAAGGTAATTTTGGTAATTGAAGGAGCCAGTTTAGCTGTGTTGTACTTTATTTACCGGTCTAATCCTACTTGTTACATTCCTTACCAATCTTCTTTACCTTAGCTACCTTGCCGTCAGGATCAACCTTGCATACCTTAACTATCCAACTCACGTTACCTGCCTTAGCTTACGTTTCTTGTATACATTGCCTCTTTTATCTCCCTTAGCTTTACCTAACTATTCGCCTTGAAAAATCTATGTGGTTACAGTTTTGTTTAGGTTCCTGACGTAGACACTATTCTCGTGCCAGCTGGAGGCTGTGGCCTGATCGCCGGAGTTGCCACCGCCGTCCGCGCCCTCTCTCCCAGCACCAAGATCATCGGCCTTGTTCCTGAGACCTGTCCCTCATTCCTGGTACGAAATCCCCTCTCTTTAACTCAAATCTCCGTTTAGAACTCGTTCAAGGAGGGTAGAATCGTGAACACCAAGTGCAACCCCACGCTGGCGGACGGACTGGCTGTGCCCACCATCGGTTGCAACGCCTTTGAAACTGCGAAATGTAACAGATTTGTAAATCTTATAACAACATAAGTTTAGCCCTTGTTGATGACGTCATCTCTGTCAAGGAGGCGGACATTGCTGTTTCCATCCTGAGGTTGATCGAGTGCGAGAAGGTCGTCTGCGAAGGGGCCGGTGCCATCTCCACGGCTGCTCTTCTCTTCAACAACCTGGGTCTGGAGGGAAAGCGAGTCGTGTGCATTCTCAGCGGAGGAAACATCGATTCCACCGTTCTCGGCCGTTGCATTGAGAGGGGAATGAGCCACGACTCCCGCCTGGTCCGCTACAACGTCGTCATCTCCGACAGGCCGGGTGGAGCAGCTGAGGCCGCCCAGCTCATCGCCAACACTGGAGCCAGTATCAAGGACCTGTCAATGGAGAGGGCCTTCCTCAGGACGGATGTCTTCTGTGTCCGGCTGAAGTTGGTTGTGGAGACGCGTGGAAGGAGCCATGTTCGGGAGCTCACGGATATTCTCACTAAACGGTTATTTCTTTTCTGTTCAATGAAAAACGTTTCTTTCAGTTACACTGAGGTCGATTGTAACGTTATTGGTGTCGCCCGCTAAACGACCCAAGAACGAATATAAACTGTGCAAATGAATATGCAGAGCATTTGTTTTGTTTTCATATTCTTTTAGTTTTGCTGTTAACCAAGTTAGGGGAGGGCAACCCTTAACATATGTTCACCATACGCAGATTAGTACGGAAAAGAAAATTAGACTGCTATTTCACTTATCTTACCTATCTTTGTAAGCAAAAAAAAGTAAAACGTAATCTACTTTTGAAGTTTTAATATTTGCGTAACCGTGATGTATATTCTAGTGGTTGCCTGCTCCAACTAGAATACCACCTTAGTTTTTTCCTTCATAGTAATTGTGTAACTTCACGTCGAAATTTCTCCAGGCGTCAGGTCGGACACACTTTCCTCGATACCCGTAAGAATTCATCCTGTCAATAGTTCCAATGGTTAAATTTCCGTTTGAAGTAGAGAAAACGGTAGCCTAAAAAAATAATATGTAGTAACTGCGATACCGTTTACTCGAAATTTCGCCTTCTTGTAAAGCTCACTTACTCCTACAACTACATGATATGCTTCTTTGGCTTCAGAAGGACTGAAAAATGTTATTGATAAAACCTAAAACTTACTGTTCTTTTTTAAATTGGATTTTGAACCAAACCTTCGAAAACTTCTATCGGCCACATTTTTCTGTTACTTTCTCTTCTTCTAGAATGCTGTTTACCTTTGAAATTATGGCCGAACCTATTTTAATAGAAAGTGGTAGATTTCTGAAAGTTTCCGATACATGTTTTCGATGCCTTCTAACTTCCTCACTCTTTTTCTTCCCTCTCTTGCCCTAACTCTCCCCCTCTGTTTTGAAACTTACACATCCATCTCCTTTTGCACATAGTCGCAAATACAATATTCAAAAGAAATAGGCAAAGTTCGGCATGATCTTTCTCCATGCTGTATTCTTAACAACGACTGTCCATATTGTATCTCAACAGCTTCTTCTTTAGAATTAAACATATGGTCATTATTCTATTCTTGAATTTTGTAAAAACAGCTCAAAACCTGCCTTCAGAGTGTCCAGTAAAGTTGCCCTTGTATCAAAATGAGTCTGAAGAGACTCCGCATTCCTTTTCATCGTCTCGATCAAATCAGTTCCTCTCAAATGTTTCGGGACCGAAATTGTCAACAAAGGATTGTTCACATCATGCATACCGAGTTTTGTTTTTGTAATCTAAATTTTATTTGGAAGTTAGATATATTTCTATGTTATTACAAAACCATATCGTAAGCCGTGATCTCCCATCAGAAAAACGTAACTTTTGTGTAGCTGAATTGTTTTGTAAAATTATGGGCAGTCTTACAGTTTTTCTGTTGTCAATCAGAAATTCCAAAATGTCGGTGTATAATCGCATCGAGTGTTCGGGATAATCGTGACTGAGTATACTGGTCCAAATAAAAGCGAATTTTGGATCATCTGAAAGCAAATTTTCCCTCATGTTTTTCCCAACTAAAGCCATCTTTCTCTGTTTTTATTTGTCTGAGAAATTTTTTCGGCACATAAAGACGAGAAAATGCTTCGAATAATTTTATATATGACTAACATACTCTGTTACACAGGATTTTTAACTTAGAAAAAGAGTGCGCTTGGCGCGCTACAGTATCCCACAGAGGATACTGTAGCGCGCTGAGCGCATTCCGGTTTAACTTCAACAACAAAAACGAAAAATATTTTTTTTATAAAAAATCAATGAATAGCAAAATAAAGTATCAGAAACTATGCTTTTTTACTTTTATCTTTTTTGTCCTTTTGACACCAGTTTTAGAGCATACAAAATAAACATTCACATTCATCTTTTTCCTAATAAAACACAGTTGTAGGTCAAAAGAAATAATTACGGTTAAAAGAGATCTGACACAGATAATTCAATATGTTAAAATTACAACGTTTTGAGACGTAACAGTATATTTGAGTTGTGTTTTTGAGCTTCCTAGTGAGCATAATACGTTTCGAATCGTACCTTTATAAGCGTCAATGAACCGCTGCAAATATTTCAACATATCATTCACGACTGTTCCACAGTTTTTAACAGAATATTTCTCCTTGATCTTCATACTAACCGCAAGAAGAAAGGGCCTAAAGCAAAAGCCTTCTTTTCGATCTTTTGCATAAACTGACTGCATACTGTGATCTACAGGCTGTTTCTCGTAACCTTTGCATTTAGGCCAATTAACCATCCCTCTTGCCCAATCCTCAGCTAAGAAGGTCTGAATGAACATGTGAGAGAGGAACAGATGCCAAAGGGATCTTACCTTATAACCTCTTTGTTTGAACTCATCGAAAATGGAAGTTTCGTTGTCGAGATACCGAGAACAAGAGTCGTTGAAGCTTATATCACTTGGGGTTGGCGGTAGCCCGAACACTGATCGATCTACGTCTTCCATAAGTTTGCCTAAATGAACTAGTTTCTTTTAAAAGACTCGAGCTAACCGAACCAAAGTGCGAATCCATTAGGTTTACTGTTGATCCCAACTTTGTTAACAAAAGGAAATGCCACTCCTTCCATTGCAGTTTGAAGGTAATACATTGTTTTGGGGATTGTTCTTAATCACATTTTTTTAACCTAATGGTCCATACCTATGTGATTGACTCCAGGACATTGAGTCTATTAGAATAATGAAAACGGAGGGTTTTTTGAGGATCGGGGCAGCATATTGATCATGTTTCGAAAGTTTTTAAATCAAAAATTGAAAATTTTTATATATTTTAAAATCTAAAAATCTTGAGCAATCGGGAAGTTCTTTTAAAGATCTTTGTATTTTTTCGAAGGTGTGTATAACCCAAATTTCATGAATTTCCTGCTTTGACAAGAATTATTACGAGAATTTCCCTTTTTCAAATACGTGACTTCATACAAACTTTTTGAGTTAGTTTCTTTTGATTACTCCAAGTCTGTTAAACTGAAACCTACGGCACACATTTTAAAAAAAACCCCGTGATTAATCGTGAAAAATTTTTTTTGCATAAAATGATTTGTTTATGAAAAATGTCCCTTTTTCAATATAAGTTTTTGTTTCTAAAAGAAAACAAGCACAATTTGACATTTTAACATGAATTAAAATAAAATATCCGCGCCAGGAGCGCCTACTTTTTACCTACGCCTACGGTTTTTAAATAACGCATGATTTAAAATTCAACTTACAAAACCCCTTATTCAAAGAATTGACTTACTTTTTAATAATTTGAGAATGAAGCACATTGTACATAACTTTCGTCTCATTTTTGAGTGTACACTGAGTCTCCATGAATTCACATTCATAGTGGGCTGGGAGGTTCCGCCAAGGTCCCTCCATATTCTTTATATCAGTATCCCTAAAAATGCACCTGGAACGAAATTTGTAAACTAGCTGATCAAAAACTCTACCTTCCCCTGCACTTGTGATGGCGTGAAGTATTATACAGAGTTTGATTTACCACTCGCGTTATAATTTTGAACTCTTTGCAGATAAATTTATCAGTGTAATGCAAATTTACATACTGAAAGTTTACTTTACTTTTTTTAAAATAAAAACTTACCTTCATAATTTCCACATCCCATGGGTCGTATTTCTTGAGCCTACAAAAAGATTTTGAGATCTCTAAACTGTGGTTTTTGTGTTTTCATTTTTAAACTTACTTTTTTATGAAATATTTTGTACAGTGATAACTTTAATTAGACTATCAGAATTTGAATCAGACTGAAGAAACCCTCCGTAAAACATAAGGAAAAGCAAAATCGTTACGCAAATCGAAACGTATATTACTAGTGAAAGGTGGAACATCTGAAATTTACAATTTTTTAAGAAAAGAATTAAATAATGAAACGATGCGCAGAAACCGGCAAATGGGTTGATTGTGTACACTTGGCTGATCAACCAAGGGGAACTGGTACGGAAAATCAGTTTTGCTTGATAGTTTTCAATCAACACGATTGTTATTCGCCTTATGGATTAAAAATACGAACTTTGTACTATTCTTTACAAACCAATCAAAGAATACATTGAGAAGCACATGTAAAGAACGAAAAAATTTAATTGCATCTTGCTTATCGTTAGTAATCATGAAAATTTCATGCGACCGATATAAGAGAAACACTGTCATCAGATTTGTCTCCTGGGCGAAAAAAAGTTCCAAAGGTACAAAAGAATTGTGAAAGTGAGGCTTTACATGCAAAAAAGTTAATTTCGCTAATATAAACACACTGATTGGTAGGAATAACGACTAACCTTAAAATTATCACAAAATTCTGAACAACAGTTCTTTTCTCTCTCTCTCTCTCTCTCTCTCTCTCTCTCTATATATATATATATATATATATATATATATATATATATATATATATATATATATATATATATATATATATATATATATATATATATATATATATATATATATATATATATATATATATATATATATATATATATATATATATATATATATATCTTTCCCATTTTATTTTCTTGCTTTTATTGTTCTTTTCTTTTTTTTCCTCCCCTCTCTCTGTCTCTTACTATCTCTCTATCTCTCTTTCGTTCTTTTCTCGGAATCTCTCATTTGTCGCTCGCTGTTTCTTTTCTGATTTGTTTCCTTCTCTTGCTCTACCTCTTCCGATCAAGGTGATTGACTTTCATCTCTTTCGCTCGTTTTCTTCTCTCTCTCTATCTTTCTCTTACTATTCCATTTCAACGTAATAACAAACGCAAGATAACGCAAGAATTTCAGGGTTTCAATTGGTATTGCGACAACTGAAAATGAGATCAACCAAGAATGCTAATATCGTGTTGAATTTTTCAAATGAAAGTCAAGTGTGTATAACAATTATTTAGATGTAGAATTATTTACTCCTCTTTTGGATAACACTGGTAATTGTAAGCGCTTTTGAGCAACTTTTATCGCAGAGTTTTTATCAAACATGCAGTTACAAACAGAATCAAGCTCTTCTGATATTGATCCATTTATAATTTCCCTTGAAGTGTTGCGCAAAAGAGTGTCCGCAACATCTCTGTTAAGTTTTGAACGTCTAGTACTCCCATTTCAATTGTGGTCCTCGACATAATCCCCGCGCTAATTCCAGGCTTCATTTCGCTTGCTTCCGCCCAACAAGCCAGAAAAATCACCAAAACGACCCATAAAAAAGACCAAAAGCCATTCATTCACCCCCTATACTTCTGAATACATGGAAACGGCAGGCCTCCTGCTCATCGGCGCGGCATCTGGAGCGGTTTCAATTTTCCTGCCTTGGCTAATTCGTAACTGGAGGAGAGATAAGAAAAAGAGAGTACTAGCTGAGGCACGGTTAGGTATGTCTCTTTTACCGCTTTCAATGCGAAATTGGTTTCGTTTCAAAGTGAATGAAAAAGTCTGCTTACAACTTTTACTTCATAAACCATACAAATTGGAGAGTTCCGCATTTTATCGCAAGCCGTCTTGAAACAAACAACCGAGATAAGAGCATAGCCGAAGAATGGTCGTAAAGATTAAAGATAAGCATTTTTGTTCTCCGTTTTTGCACGCTTTCCTTATCATCATCCCGGAGCAAAAATGGGCAAAAGAAGCTTTTTGATGGCTTACTCGGTCAGGAAAAACTGATGTGTGTGTGTTTGTGCGTGTGCGTGTGTCTGTGTCTGTGTCTGTGTGCGTGTGCGTACCGCATTTCCTTTGCTTCCAATTTTTTTCACGATAAATATAAAAAATTCCATTACGCAAGTTTGGAGAATTTTTTGTTTTTGAAATTCTAGTAAGTGATTCTGCAGTAAAGTGGTAACTATGTAACTTTACACATTATCAAAAAAGGTGAAAATACTAATCTGCAAAATTTATGATCCTTGAAATTATATTTTTTGTTATAACCAAAGTATTCTATGAATTTTCAATTTTCAGCGTTACTGGATGCTCCTCAGCCCTCCAAGGTCAATTCTCGCCTTTTTGGAACTTCTGTCATTCCAATGAACATAATTGAAAATGGAGCCGCCGTCTACAGCGAATTAGTGCGTTTGAAAAGAACCGAATGGAGTGCCAATGTTTCAAAACTGAAAGCTGTATACGAATGGGGTGAGCAAGTTTCGAAGTGACGGTTTGATTTTGATCGTAGGTTTCGCTCTCGGAACCCTGATTGAAGTGGCCGATGATAGTACGAAGGAACAGGTAAGAATTCACGGCCGCATGTTTGACGTGGTTGATCGGCTGAGAGATGGTTTCAAGAGTAGGATGAACAGATTTCCCCTGGTTCACATAAAGGTTCGATTTGAAAAGGTGGGTTTCACGTTTGCAGAGGTGGTAGTAGCAACATCAAGATATGTGAAGTTTTATCTACTGTAGGGGAAATTTTCGTTTCTCGCGCCAAAATAGGGGCGTAGACGCATGATTCAATATTCTGTATAAAATTTCATGATCTTTTTGAAAATATTGATCTCTATTTTGGTTGATGTCTGGGAAAAGGTCTATACAATACTTGCGCAGCAGAACGGCTCTTGGGTTGTCTTCTTTATTCAATAAGTTTCTAAGGTTTTTATTGTATGACCCTGAAGCTTGCACTCATCATAGGTCATATCCGCATTATCACCACGCTAAAAATATTGATTACTTTCACTCAACAATCGATCGGTACTAACGTCCCATATGGCTCATTATCGATCGATTTGTGCAAATCACAGTTGTGAAACAGCCAAACCAATATATTTTTTCTTTACAGCGAGTAATCCAAGCTTCTGAAACCCTGTTCACCCACTTAATCGACTGTCATCGTCAATTAAATGAATGTTCGACGACTGAGTTCGACCAAGCCTTTAAATTTAAAAACTTCAACCCTATTGACACACTACCGGTAACCGATATGTCCCTTCGAAACACCTAAAAATTTCAGATTTTGCACGAATCTGTAGAGAGTTTATACTTCTACCCAGAGATAGTTGACATGCTCGTCTTTTTTGCCTTCCATTTGGTGAGCAACAATAATTCCGAAAATTTCAAAAATTCTGTTTAGGCATCGCTGATGATGTTTTCCCAAGGATTACAGGAATGTCTTCACAAAACGGACACGAAAAAAGATTTAACAATGTACAAAGAGTTGGCTAGAGTCACTGGTGATCTAGGACGATTCTTTGAAAGAATTTCTGTTTTAGCCAAATAAAACAACTTTTGTCAGATTTCGCTATTTTTCTATTTCGAAAAAACCGACAGGAATCGACGATAAAAGAACTACTGACATAGAACGTGTAAGTGGTGTTGCTATCTATGGTGGTAACTAATAGTTTAATAATATACTCCGATAAGATGCTTTCATGACTGTTGCCAAGAATTACTTATACTCCTTTCGTTCTGCTAGATGGATGTGACGTGATAGGAAAGGAGGTGTCAGACAATTTTGTTCTTTGCATAATTTGCGAATGTCAAGAAACAAGGTTCACAGACATAATATCGCTACTGTGAGAACAAACTTTTCCTCTGCACCCATTGGAAAGATATCGGCGATCCCATTTGACTCAGAAAACTATCTGCGTCTCCATTATTTGAACGCTCGTTAGATCTTTGGATGCGCAAGTAAAAAGGGCTTATCAGGTGAAACGGCTTTTCAGAATCGCAGGGTAACAAAAGTTGACAAGCATTTTGCGCACAACCGTTGTCTGAAGCGGTGTTCGGTTGAAATAGGGCAATGGCTCAATTTGCATACAACCCATTACAAATTAAAAAAGGCTCCTGACGATCACAATAATTGAAGTTGCTTCCAGCATCGATTGGCAAAGAGTTCGTTGTGTAATACAAAATTTCATTTGATTTCGATACATCGCAATCCTAAGCAACAGCCCTTGGTTTACTTCTTGACCAGGTTGTTGATGCCGGTGAAGACGACTCCGATGTCGCTGGTGACCTTGAAGAGGACCTTGTACTTGTTCACCTCCGGATTTTGTTCTTCTTCCGCCTTCCTGCCCTCGAGGAGTCCGTGACGGAACATGATCAAGGAAGCCATGTGGTAGGTGTAGAAGACGACAGTGTCCAGGACGAATGCGAGACTCTTTGGTTCAACGAAAGTGTGGGCGGTCTTGAAACAATTCGATAATTGAGTTTTTAAGACAAACTCACTGGAAGGAGAGTGGAGAAGTCAGAGTTGCCGTAGACTTTTTCAAAGTCTTTTGCGGCAGTGTCGAGCAAGAGTTGATGGCAAGTGACGATGTTCGCGAAGCAACTGTTGCAGTCTTTTTCAGCCTAAAGTTCTGATTAAGAAAAACATTTAAACTTTACCTGGTCGAATTCGGGCTTAATTAGTCCGTTGTTCAGATTGTCGTAGTGCTTGGTGTAGTCGGCCCTCAGCTTGTCAATGAAAGCATTCTTGTCCGCATTGATCCTCTTCTCGTCGGCCGCATCGTTTGCCACGATCCTGATCAGATTTCCCAAAGCGCGTCCTGAAACTTCTTTTTATTTTGTAAAACTCCCACTCACCCCAGTCGTAGATCTTCTGCAGCTTATCGTTCTGCTCATTTGTAGCAGTCCTTTTCAGATCCAGAAGTTCGGCGTATGCTGCTCCTCCGGTTTTGATGGTGGCCATTTGGGCTTGAGCTTTGGAGGCCATTGTGAAGCTGCTGTGAGAATGAACTGAGCGGTGTCTTCATCTCCGCCCCTTGCCTTTTATTCACCCTGGGAATGCTGATAAGAAAACTGCTGGTTCATACTGTAGCTGAAACTACAGAAACAAATATGAGATAAGAGGCCCCAGCGGTTGAATGTAGCTGGGGGAAACCGGGTACCGAATGTAAATATTTTTCATAAAAATAGGGGGCTGGATACGAACTTTTTCAACTTTGAAAACTGTCGTCACTGTTTAAAACGTTTAAAACGTAGTTTTAAACGTAGGCAATTTTGAAAACTCAAAAAAAAAAGTAGGCTCGTAGCCAAAACAAGGAAACCGGGTTTTGAGTTTTGCAGGTGTCATTTTTTTTTTTACTAATTTTCCTAATAAACCTTTTATTTGTCTTCTTCTGACATGCTGAAATTTAGACAACAAAAAATTCCTTTATTTTTGGAATCCTTTCTTAATATCCCTATTTTACCCAATCTCACATACCCCGTGGTTACAGTCAGTGATATTTCTTTTCCTCAAAAACTTCCGCGTTTCAATCATAAACCGGCTTGTAACAAACAAGATTGATAAGGAAAAAGCTGACCTCAGGCATTCTTTGGTCTTAAACTGCTGGTTCATACTGTAGCAGAAACTACAGAAACAAAGTTGAGATAAGAAGCGCTTTCGGTCGATCTTCCTATGGTGAACACGGATACGGAACAGAAAAAATGTTGTTGTTCGAAATTCTTCATTTCACAACCAAATTTTTTGATTTAACAGCCTCAAAGTGTCTTGGCCACTGTGGCCAAAGTGGTCAATTGTTTAATTATGAGAGCTTCGTCCGACAAGTTATAAGCAAGTCTGCCCATACAGCCCATTATGTCTTCCAGAATTGGGACGTTGAATTTGGTTTTAGTGATCAAATTTTACAAGCTCGCATTAAGATTTCTTCCAATTCGCTCTCGTTTGGGTCTGTGCATTGATTAAGACAATGTCAAGGAGTTTTTTTTGGTAAACTTCCCGATTTCTTTGTTCATATCACAGACCATCTTGAAACAAACACCCAAGATAAGGAAAAGCTGACCTCAGGCATTCTGCGGTCGTAAAGATTAGTGGTTAACACCGGAATGCACGTTGCTTACCAAAAGTGGCTGTTTCTTTGTGACAGATTAATGTGTTTTACAATAGCATTATCTATTGTGTTTGCTACGGAACAGAGATCGCTGCATGCAACAGAATAACTTTTTAAAACTAACAAATAGGGAAAAACACATAAATTTATATATCAAAACGTGTTTGAGGAAATTTGGTAAATGTAAGCAATGCAACTCTGTGGTTTGATAATGGCCAGTACATTTTTCATCCAGACATTTTCACACATAACAACTAAACATTTCATAACGACTAAACGCATGGCCGTCCGAGAAATAATACATCACTGTTTCTTGTCACAGATCAAGCTGCATACGCAAGGGTATCCTTTGAAAACGTTGTTTAATTCACAGTTCTGCCAAAAACGGTGGAACTTGAGTTTTCAACTTCAAAACCAAAATGTAAAGGTACGTTATAGGCTGAATTTCAATGTTTTTGACAAAGTCTTTTAAAGATGTCCCATATTGCTGAGGTCACCATTTAAACCAAACTTTCACCCATTGGCTCAAACCAGTCTCCATACGTTTGATTTGATTCAAATCATGTGATTTGCGTTTTGAGAGGGGATTGTGGCTTATCTTTATAACTTTGTGATGCCGGAGGAAGCACAATCTTATCTCGGTGGTTTGCGTCAAGTCACTGCTGTGCAGAAAAAAGTAGATCAATAACAAAATGATCTGACATAAATTGTCAAAATTCATTCATACTTGCTTGGAGGGGCTGCTCTTATTTCGATGATTACACTATTATGGTGCGCAAAAGTGGAAAGCATATTTAAATAGGGTCAGTATACATTTTTTGCGTTAAACCCTTGCGTCCTGAAAACTTCATTGTTTACGAAATGTGCGTTCTACAAAACACATTTGGTTGGTTTCCAATAGTTCGAGTGAGTTCTCAGTGCGAGCTCGAACTTGGGACTTGCGATTCGGAGACGAGGATGATTTGAAAGCCAAGCGGCTGTCAAAACTTTTCACAGTGAGATGCAATGATGTAGCCCTTTTGGTATGGACCAAATCGTGTTCCGTTTTTGGAAATATACCATAGTTTCAAAAGTCGGATTTTCATTATATCCTCAAACTCTTAATATCAACAATTAAAATGAATGGTTCGGTAAATCATTGAAGCGTTTAAAAACTTTTTGCTTCACGACAATGACTCTCAAAGCAAAGCGTTTCTCTGTCATCTTAGGAATGCAAATGTTTTTAAACTGAAAATTTGAAGGTAAACTGTGAAAACGCGCTTAACACTTTAACAGGCGAAGATTTAAAATACGCCGTATTAAATTGATAATTTGGTATTTCAAAACGGCCTGAAAATGAAAATAATCATTTCATTTGTCGCACGTAAACAACTCAAAAATGTTTCTGTCTCCATTTATTCCTATTCAAGACAAAGTGATACATGTAGTAAGATAACCGTAAACAAATTCTCAGCTTTTTAGCTTAAGCGTTGTTTTCAGATGGAATCATTTTCTAATGTTGTCAACAACCGGGATGACTTTGTGCTAGACAGGCCAAACTGATCAATTTTCTGTGGTCAAGGTATAAAAAGGCAGATAAGAGATAAATTTCCACAGTAATGGCCTGTTCTCCCTGCCTCTTCCGACTTCCCCTTGCCTCTGAATTCTGATTTTTTTTCAGAAAAATGAGCGTGCTATCGCACATGCAGGTGGTTCAAAATGGAGTCAAAACTTATGGAGAACTCCTGCCAAGCAAGAAAGACGACTGGAACAAAAACGTCTTGAAGATGACTTCGGCCTTCGAATGGGGTAACAACTTTCTTTTCTAAAGACAACGATGCAGGATTCTCTCTGGGCACAATCATTCACATTGTGGAGGATGATTCCTACGAACAAAAGCGAATTTCTACTGATATCATCAAGGTTGTCGAAGACATGAAAAAATTCTACGAGGCGAAGGAGAAAAAACTTGATGGAATTGAAGACGGCCAACAAGATGTGGGTTTCATGTGTTCGAAAGCATTCGTTTTTCTACAGGCGATTTTGAAAGGAATGCCAAAACTGTTCGAAAGTCTGGTGTTGGTTCACAAGCACCTGGAGAAGAAGACTGCGAAGGAAGTTGAGAATGTCGCGGTGCAGGTTAAACCTATTGACTTAATCAAGGTAACCACAGTAGGTTTACGATAAGGTATTTGTGGTTTAGGCCCTGCAGAGTTTTGTGGTCAAGGATCTTGAGGAGGCGAAGAAGTCCCTTATCTTCTGCTCCTTTCACTTGGTACGGACTGATATAAGGTTTCACAGTTAGTTCAGGCTGTTATGGTGATGTTCACCGAGGGTCTTCACATGGGGATCGACCACGCTGAAAAGCAGATGAGCGATGCGGCCATGTACAAGACTCTGCTCACTGTGTTCTCGGAAATGACGCCCATCTTTGAGGCTCTAGCTGCAGTGCCTAAGAAGCCTTGATTGTTGAAATAAAGTTTAGGAACATTTTCAAAATGTTATACACCGGCGAGTTACCTAACGAGTTGACAATCTGGCTCTCGTGACAATTTGAATCTCATTTGACTTATTCGGCCACAAAGTGACGAAAAAATGGTTTCTTCTTAAGAGAACTGACACCGGGCAATTACCATTGTCCAAAAAATAGAAATTGATTCAATCAAATGTAAATTCTGTGTAGATTTTCTTTCTTGGAGTCTCTGACGTACAAAAACACACTGAAAAGCGAATATATTTTTCTCGGTTTCTGAAGCTATCCTTAAAATGCAGAAAACATAAGACAGAATAGAATCAAAAGCAAAGTTTGCATTTTACATCATTTAGAGAGCTTAGAACAATCAGTTATGGCGACAACTAAGCGAGGCCGTTATGGTCTATTTCCAATGAAAGGTCGCCGACTTTCCTCCGACCTTGAAATTCACTCGTATTTAACAACTGACAATTTGAAACATTGAAATGAAAATAAATTGAACACGCGAAAGAGCACTGTAAATGTGGAGTGCGCAGACAGTTAAACGAACGCGGTGCGTTTCGCGGTGGGATGCAATGACCGCAGTCCTTTAAGAATTGGTCAAAACATGTTCCGTTATTAGGAAACAAACCATACCGCTCTGCCGCGGTGTCGGTCCCGGGTCGTCTGCAAGTTAATTACAAGCGCGCTCTCGATGGCACAGAGGTAACGTCCTCGCTTACAAATCTCGCGATCCCGGTTCGAGTCAGCCCTCTGATACTTTGTCGAGTCTTACAGAAACGGCGTTTTAATGAATGTTCAAATTCATTACGTGTCTAGTGTTTTAGATAAAAAGACGTTTCACGTCACAAGGTCGTCAAATTTGTAAAATGTCTAAATTGTAAAAAAAAATCTTTTATCTAAACGGCGATACTTTAATTCAAGGGAGAATTTCAATGTTGCAGGGAATACTTTCCGTGTTTTTTTTCCGATTTTTGAGAACGCAATTTTGGTGTAAGTTTTCAGAAAAAAATTATACGAAAAGAGTGCGTCCTAAAAGATTTGCTATGTTCTACAAAAGTTTTACTTGCAACTAAGAATAACATTGAGATGTTTCGCTGAAGCGATATTCTCGTTTTAGACAAGTTTAGCGACACCGTGGTTAGCCATTTTGAGTGTTACTAGTCGGTAAACGCGCCTATCGGCGCGTTACCTCCTGGCATGCGTGATTCAGGCCCGATTGTTTCAGCCGAAAAATTTGTTAAGTTGCCGACCTTTTGTATAAATGTTTGGGGACAGAGAGACGCACAGAGACAGAGAGAAACACCGAGAGAGGGACAGGTACAAAGACACATGAAGAGAGGGACAGAGACATTAAGAAGTACATAAACAGATAGAGAAATAAGGGCACAGACGGCGAGAGAGGCAAGACACAGACAAAGACAGATACATTGAGAGATAGAACAGGACAGACAGAGTTATCGGCATACGAGAGAGAGAGAGAAAGAGAGAGAGAGAAACATAAATAGGGATAGAAACAGTGAGATAGACATAGTTAAGGGCAGAAAGAGGCAGAGACCTATATAGAGGTCGAAGTATAGGCAGCGACAGGAGTAAGAGATTGGGTAGAGACATAGACAGAACAAATACATAAAGAGGAACAAAGAGGGGGACATCTTCAAACAGAGAAAGGCACAGCGAGATAGGCCGAGGATGAAACAGAAAGAGAGACAGAGCCAAGGATATAGGCAGATAAAGGTGCAGAGACAAAGGCAGTTGGAGGGATCAAAAGAGAGACAGAGAGAGCTACATAGACGGAGACAGGGACAAAGATAGGAGCAGAGACAGAAACAGAGAGAGGGATAGATGCAGAAAGAGACAGAGGCCGATAGACAGAAACAAAGATAGGAGCAAATATAGAGATATAGATTGAAATAGAGACATGAACAAAGAGAGGAAAAAAGACAAAAACAGAGAATAGGATAGAGACAGACACGCGGACAGAGAAAGAGAGATGGGCAGAAACAGAGACACAGAGACCGAAACTGAAAGGATAGAGGCAAAGAGAGAGAGAGAGAGAGAGAGATTGAGACATTGACTGAAAATGCGACAGAGTAGAGGCAGCGACAGGTACAGACATAGATAGGTATAGTCCTAGTCAAAACTACTTCAGTAGAACGTGTCATTGTTTTGATGTTGATCTTGGAGTAAAGCGTGTAAAATATGATACTCAGGCCGGTTTTGCAGCTAAATCGCAGTCACTCCTACGCAGTCAAATCAGTTGAAGTAGTTTTGGCAAGTACATATAGAGGAACAGAAAGAGGCACATTGATAGAGAGATAGAGAGAGGAACACAGGCAAGAACAGAAACAGATAGAGATAAAGATAGAGAGAGAGTGAGAGAGAGCGAGAGAGAGAGAGAGAGAGAGAGAGAGAGACTGAAACTGGGACTTCAGTAAAGATGTCGCAAACCCCTGGGCTCATCTGAAAACCACAATGAGAATTGATTGAGACGACCTGACCGGTCGGATGAATGAAGAAGGAGAGAATGCGCGGAAATTAGCTTATCCTAGTCTAGCTCGTACTTAGCTTATCACGTTCTGGTACGTAGGGTTCCGCTGATAGACTACACACACCATATAGTTTTATTATATAAGAGGATTTTTTCGTTTCAAACACTGTACGTTTACAGTATGTGTTTCTCTTAAAAAAAAACAAATCTATGTTGAGCCATACAAAATTTATTCACATCAGTTACGGTATGATATTCCTAAGCAACAGCCCTTGGTTTACTTCTTGACCAGGTTGTTGATGCCGGTGAAGACGACTCCGATGTCGCTGGTGACCTTGAAGAGGACCTTGTACTTGTTCACCTCCGGATTTTGTTCTTCTTCCGCCTTCCTGCCCTCGAGGAGTCCGTGACGGAACATGATCAAGGAAGCCATGTGGTAGGTGTAGAAGACGACAGTGTCCAGGACGAATGCGAGACTCTTTGGTTCAACGAAAGTGTGGGCGGTCTTGAAACAATTCGATAATTGAGTTTTTAAGACAAACTCACTGGAAGGAGAGTGGAGAAGTCAGAGTTGCCGTAGACTTTTTCAAAGTCTTTTGCGGCAGTGTCGAGCAAGAGTTGATGGCAAGTGACGATGTTCGCGAAGCAACTGTTGCAGTCTTTTTCAGCCTAAAGTTCTGATTAAGAAAAACATTTAAACTTTACCTGGTCGAATTCGGGCTTAATTAGTCCGTTGTTCAGATTGTCGTAGTGCTTGGTGTAGTCGGCCCTCAGCTTGTCAATGAAAGCATTCTTGTCCGCATTGATCCTCTTCTCGTCGGCCGCATCGTTTGCCACGATCCTGATCAGATTTCCCAAAGCGCGTCCTGAAACTTCTTTTTATTTTGTAAAACTCCCACTCACCCCAGTCGTAGATCTTCTGCAGCTTATCGTTCTGCTCATTTGTAGCAGTCCTTTTCAGATCCAGAAGTTCGGCGTATGCTGCTCCTCCGGTTTTGATGGTGGCCATTTGGGCTTGAGCTTTGGAGGCCATTGTGAAGCTGCTGTGAGAATGAACTGAGCGGTGTCTTCATCTCCGCCCCTTGCCTTTTATTCACCCTGGGAATGCTGATAAGAAAACTGCTGGTTCATACTGTAGCTGAAACTACAGAAACAAATATGAGATAAGAGGCCCCAGCGGTTGATCTTACGCAGAGAACACGGGTATGGCACCTGTAAATTGCTCCTGTTCTAAGATAAATTTAATACTAAGCTACACCACTTGAATGGAGCATCCGAGTGGGGTTTCACGCTCATACAAAAATCATTCTGTGGCCAAGACACTTTGAGGCTGTTAAATCAAAAAATTTGGTTGTGAAATGAAGAATTTCGAACAACAACATTTTTTCTGTTCCGTATCCGTGTTCACCATAGGAAGATCGACCGAAAGCGCTTCTTATCTCAACGAAAGCGCTTCTCAGCTTTTTCCTTATCAATCTTGTTTGCTACAAGCCGGTTTATGATTGAAACGCGGAAGTTTTTGAGGAAAAGAAATATCACTGACTGTAACCACGGGGTATGTGAGATTGGGTAAAATAGGGATATTAAGAAAGGATTCCAAAAATAAAGGAATTTTTTGTTGTCTAAATTTCAGCATGTCAGAAGAAGACAAATGAAAGGTTTATTAGGAAAATTAGTAAAAATAAAAAAGATACCTGCGAAACTCAAAACCCTGTTTCCTTGTTTTGGCTACGAGCCTACTTTTTTTTGAGTTTTCAAAATTGCCTACGTTTAAAACTACGTTTTAAACGTTTTATACAGTGACGACAGTTTCGTGGGGCGGTATTGGCGAAAATGTTTTAAACTTGAGTTACGCAATTTGCAAACGGTGCATTTCCCTTTCAAAAAGGTCTCTGATGGTCGCTTTAAAATATGATATCGTGCAGTTAACATTAAATTCATCACAATCTCTAGATTTTGTATTCTTCATCTACTGTTTTACTAACACTCGTCAACATACCCCCATTGTTGCATCCGACGCGCATAATTTCTTTTTCTTTTTCCTCAACAACTTCCGCATTTGAATCATAAGCCTGGCATGGGGTAAACAAGATTGATAAGGAAAAAGCTGGCCTCAGGCATTCTGTGATCGTAAAGATAAGCCAAATAACGGGCGAAAAATTCTCAAATGTTACGTAGGGTAATGTTTGAAAGGGCTACATTTTTCACGGAAAGCGTTTAAGCTTCGTCGACGTTAATTAACAATTAGAGAAAATTTCTCTGTTATATCTGGGGGCTTACTGTCAATGACGATAACTTTTGTGAAAGCGTTGTTGGTGTTTATCTGAAGCGATTTGGATTACCTTTCTACCCTAGAACATCTTTCAAGGCGTAACAATATGTAGACAAACTCAAATTTTTACGATTTCATGATTCGGCGCTCGATTGAATGGCGTTCGTTCTCTATATTCTTTATCACTCGGTTGGCTATATTTTGATTAACCACACAAGCAACTGGGTGAATTTTATGTGTTTTAAAAACCTTTTTCACTTATTGAGCTTCAAAAAATTGCGCTTTTGATTTTATTAAAAATCCAGCACACATTTTCCAACTCGCCCATGCTTTTCAGACAGAGAAGAATAGTCTGAGGCCCCCAAATTCACAAAACGCTTTCTTCAAACCACCCCCCTCCATTTAACTTCCGCGTCGTTTCCACAGAGCCAGAATCTTGTGATTACGACCTTTATTGCCACGCAGTTTGGCTATCTTTTGTGCTCTCTTTGCCACGTTTTTGTTTACGAATTGGCCTCTGATTTTGTTCGGAACAAATAAAGAATCATACGCATATGTGATGTCTAAAAATGCTTGAAAATACAGAAAAAAGGCGTTTACTGCTGTTCAACATTGATATAACAGGCTTGTCTTTCCCCCTAAATCTTTTCTGCATGTGAAGTTTAATATGCGTTTGCGTAAAGATCGGTTTTGTAGAAGCGATGTAGCAGCGATTTTCAATTCCCCTTTTTTTCCTAAGCCATCCTTATGGTTTAAACTTATTGTATTTGACATACTCCTTTATGTAAAGATGTGGTTTGGTAGCTCATGCTTATTGATTAAATCAGTCGTTTGGCAAGGAGTAAATGGCAGCTTCGTGTGTGTTTCGCCGATCTCTAATTACTTTGTTTGCGATGATAGCAAAAGAATGTAACGTTTTCGGTGGTTAGCGCGACCTGGACAATTATAAACATTTTATATGAATCATAAAAGGTATTATCGGTTTTTACAGTTTGAACAATAACATTTTTATATTCGATTTTATCATTTTTCAACACTGTTGACCCCTCGGCCGCTTCATGAGACGGCCTACGGCCGTACCGACACGCCGCCTTCGGTCGTTCAATTAGGCGGCTAACGGCGGATACGACACACGGCCTTGCCGCTCAGTTCGGCGGCTTGCGGCCCAAATTTTTGTGATCTTTGGCCAATTATTATTCGGTCGGCGTTTGCGCGAATAAAATGACGTGAAAAACGTTAAACTCGGCTAATGGCTGAGTCTCACGCCCCCAATTTGGGCGAAATAACGCGTAGAACTACGATAATACACTACACACATTCCAACAAGGTATTGTTTAACTCAAAGGGATTTTATTGAAGATCAAACGAAAATTCCCTGATTTAAGCCTGTTTTGTGCCCAAACATTCCTAGTCTCAAAACAAGGTGACCTTCAAGAATATCTATGTTACAAACTTTCATTGATCTGAATATTTTCTTCGGTTTATTTTTTGTTCTTCTCCTCTTTTTCCTTTTTCTCCTTCTCCTCTTTTTCCTTTTTCTCCTTCTCTTCTTTTTCCTTTTTCTCCTTCTCCTCTTTTTCCTTTTTCTCCTTCTCCTCTTTTTCCTTTTTCTCCTTCTCTTCTTTTTCCTTTTTCTCCTTCTCCTCTTTTTCCTTTTTCTCCTTCTCCTCTTTTTCCTTTTTCTCCTTCTCCTCTTTTTCCTTTTTCTCCTTCTCCTCTTTTTCCTTTTTCTCCTTCTCTTCTTTTTCCTTTTTCTCCTTCTCTTCTTTTTCCTTTTTCTCCTTCTCCTCTTTTTCCTTTTTCTCCTTCTCCTCTTTTTCCTTTTTCTCCTTCTCTTCTTTTTCCTTTTTCTCCTTCTCCTCTTTTTCCTTTTTCTCCTTCTCCTCTTTTTCCTTTTTCTCCTTCTTCTCTTTTATGGCTTTCATGAAAGCAAGCTTCTCGAACATCGGTGTCATTTCAGCAAAAACCAACACTTGCTGCTTGTACATGACGACGTCTCTAGCAACTTTCCCAGTCTTCTCCATTCCCAGACGAAGACCCTGATCGAGCAGAATTATTGCAGCCTGAAATTGCATTGTTCTCAATATTTTCCTTGACATTGGCACCCTTGGTTCAACGGCCTTTGGCCGCTTCAATGAGTGCCCACGGCCTTCGGCCGTATTGGGCCACTTTGCGGCCTAACAGCGGCAACACTGTACCATCACCTTAGGCGATCGTACATGTGTTGCGGAATAAAAATATAGTTCAACACGGAATACGGTGAATTTTGTCTCTCATCGATTTGAAATGTACTTGGCGTTCAGCTGATACACTACACCATGACATATGTGAAAGCGTTTAGTTTAAAAATAAACAGACGTTAGGCATCTTTCGCACGAAGGACCGCTAGGACGCAAAAGAAAACTTTGCGGCCCATAGGTGTATAGGAGGGAAAACCTACCAAATTGAATGAGTAGAAGATGAGCGTCTGGGTCGCTTTAGCCAAATCGTCTTGATTGAAATTCTGCAAAATTTTCAACAACTCCATAGGCTTGGAATCTGAGATCTTCTTCTGGAACTCGGCGACGGTTGCTTTGTCAAGGCTTTGATGACAGTGCACCACGGCTGTGAATAGCTCGAGCATGCCGTTGACGACAGTCTTGAACTTTACATTACTGAGCAAAGTCAATAACTCACTGGCTCTTCTGTCAGATTTAAACCAACCGCAGCCTTTTTGGCCATGCTGTAGGAATCGCGAATAGCATCTACAAAGCCGTACATTTCCTTGTAGAACTTTCTGTGAATCATGGCGTCATCGTCCACAATTCGAATGATGGAACCCATCGCAACGCCTAAACAGCATTAGACTAGTAACTGAATTTCTCACCCCAGTTGAAGACGACGTCCAGTTTTAGTGCATTTTTGTTCCACTCATTTTGCTTCGAATTCAGCAGCTCATCGTAGATCTTCGTACCGTCACGGACATCTTTGAGAAGGCTTTCGACTTCAGCCGAGGTGATGTTAGTAACTTCAATAATGAAAACTTTGAATGAAAGATACACTTACCAAGTTCAATCGGAGGCATGGAATTGGTAGCGTTTCTTATCTACTCAACTTATATATGGAGAATCCGGAACAACACGTAGATATTTTATGATATGCTTATCTTGGGCTGGCACTGAAATTGCGTCTTGGGATTTGTTTTATCAGGATGCTTCACACTACAAGATCGCTGGTCTTGGTAGAGCCTTTCCTATGCATTAACATTTGCAGCATATGTGAATTTTACCTTGACAGCCTTAGGTCGTTTACAATGAAGGTGATATGCTCAGAAAAGCCTTTACAGCACAAACATGCAATTGAGAATTGTATACCAACGATTACATTGTTGCTGTCTTCCTGAAACCTAGAACAGCGGTTCAAAACAAAAGCTGAAAAGAAATTCAAAGTTTTCCAGCAAATTGAATTCTACTATTTTGCTTGTTGATAATTTAAATGCTCGGAGGTCTGCGCCCATCGAAGCAGGTTTGTGAATTAATTCTTGTGGGAACGCTAGAAACGGTTTCAATGGGCTACACACCACATGTTTTCCTGTGAAGAAATCGGATTTAAAAAAAAAATTACTACATTGCTAATGAACATGCTGAAAATGTGCTTGCTTGTCCGCTAGGGTTTTTCTACCTTCGGGCTCCAAGAGCCTCGAAGTACGCATGTGAATGAGTGAGAGAGTGAGTGAGTGAGTGATATTTTGGTCGAATTTTGAAAGTCTTGTGGACCAATACACTCAAAAGTGTTCATATTCAGCCCCCTCTAGATCACGAACTAACGGAACTTTATGACCAGAATGCCTGGTCATCCTTTTCTTTATCTTGGTTGTTTGTTACAAGACCTCTTGTGCTGAAAACGCCGTTCCGTCTCCAAAGATTAAAAGAGCCTGACAACAATGAAGGAAGAAGTGATGGGTTTGTCGAATTTCACATGTGAGTGTGTGAGTGTGTGAGTGTGTGAGTGTGTGAGTGTGTGAGTGTGTGAGTGTGTGAGTGTGTGAGTGTGTGAGTGTGTGAGTGTGTGAGTGTGTGAGTGTGTGAGTGTGTGAGTGTGTGAGTGTGTGAGTGTGTGAGTGTGTGAGTGTGTGAGTGTGTGAGTGTGTGAGTGTGTGAGTGTGTGAGTGTGTGAGTGTGTGAGTGTGTGAGTGTGTGAGTGTGTGAGTGTGTGAGTGTGTGAGTGTGTGAGTGTGTGAGTGTGTGAGTGTGTGAGTGTGTGAGTGTGTGAGTGTGTGAGTGTGTGAGTGTGTGAGTGTGTGAGTGTGTGAGTGTGTGAGTGTGTGAGTGTGTGAGTGTGTGAGTGTGTGAGTGTGTGAGTGTGTGTGCGTGTGTGAGAGAGAGAGAGGGATGAGCCTCAATTATTCGTTTGTTTACTTCTATGTATCCATTACAACAATGACAAGGAAGAGCTGACTTCAAGCAATCTGTGGCCGTAAAGATTAGGGGTAAAGACCCTTGTTTACTGCACGTAGACTATAGCTTTCGAAAAGTAGTTTTATCTTTGTGCCCGAAAGCCATATCTATTGTGACCAAGAAGTAGGGTAAGTTTTCAGCACACCCAACGCTAAATTTGAAATAAACAATTAAAAACCTAGTTTTAAAGCATCATCGCTAGCACTAAACACGTGATCACCTTCCAAGACAGCAGCAAAGGACTTGCTCGGAAATGTAGATAAAGAACGTAATTTCCAGCAAGAATACAAAAAGGAAAAAACAATTTCTGTAAAACGTTTTGTAAAAAAAAGTTTTGAAGAACTTGAAAAAACTCCAAAAATTTGCCTTCTTGTTCATAACTTTTTCGATTTTTCAGAAATTGTACATTTTCTTTTCGGATGCTTTTTGGAAATTTAATTTCATTTCAGAAAACAGAACTTAGAGTTTTTGCAAGCTAATATTTTTGACCATATCCAAATTATCCTACCGTAACCCGGGAGCGAAAAATCACCAAGGCCCTAAAGTTTCAGGATTTCATCTAGGGGACATGGGAAGGCTATAATCAAAACGGCTATAAGTGTATGACAAAAAATTCAATCGATATATAAAATTTATAGCTTGGCTCTTGGCACCAAATGCCGTATATCAACCACATGTGATTTTCATTCAATGTTTCACAATTTGGAGCATTTGGAACATAATTGATTTACGTTATTACGTTATTTACGTTCTGCTACATTTTCCATATATTTTTCTCTATTTAACTGTTGGTTGGTTAGAAAGTTTTAAAAAAGATCTGCGAGTTTCGGAACAATTTTAGGTGATTGTGAAGGTTCAAAGTGTTGTTTAAAATTTGAACAGGAAAGATACTAAATCTAAGCTGTCACAAGCAACAAAAAAAAATTGACAAAAACAACAAATCAAAGCAAATAAAACACTATAAATATGGACAAATGAAGACGTTTCTTCTTGAAATCTCATTTACATTCAACTTTCTTGTTTCTTTTTTTTCTCCCTCTCTCTACTCTCTCTCTCTTCTCTCTCTCTCTTTCCCCCCCTCTCTCTCTATTTAACTGCGGTGTTTGAAGAAAAACGACACTCACTTACGACCCTATGTCTCACGAGCGGTATTATTTTGGTCTCTGTGGTCTCTTGTGTATACTTGAAGCCACAACGTGCCATTGTTTTGCCTTTTGCTTCTAAAGCAACGCGTGCAAAATAGGATATTCAGGCCGTATACGCAACGAAATTGGCAAAGTTTATTAACGAGGAATATAATTGTGAAAACTGATAGCTGAAGGGTCGTAAAATTGACTTTATTAAATGACTTCGTGTATTTTTGGATTCTATTATAATCAGTTTATGGGTGAAGGCCGCTCTTAAAGAAAACTAGAAAATAAAATATTTCTTGGAGAAACAAATTCAATTTTTTTGAAAATCACTTTTGGTTTCATTGTTTGTTATAAAAAAGGATTAGTCTTGAAAGATTCGTGCTCACGCAAAAATAAGTTTTTTTTGCCGTTTTCAACTATGCAAGTAAAGGCGCAAAACTGGTATTGCTTTTTAGTTGCTTTCGTTTACAGACGCTCTTTGATTTTTGTTGTAGACTGTTCGGTGCTTCAAAGCGTCAATTGTCATATAAGTGGTTTCTAGCTGTTTAAAATCAATATATTTCATATGTTACAAAAATTTATTTTAAGATAAAGTCAGTTACGTAATGATATTCCTAAGCAACAGCCCTTGGTTTACTTCTTGACCAGGTTGTTGATGCCGGTGAAGACGACTCCGATGTCGCTGGTGACCTTGAAGAGGACCTTGTACTTGTTCACCTCCGGATTTTGTTCTTCTTCCGCCTTCCTGCCCTCGAGGAGTCCGTGACGGAACATGATCAAGGAAGCCATGTGGTAGGTGTAGAAGACGACAGTGTCCAGGACGAATGCGAGACTCTTTGGTTCAACGAAAGTGTGGGCGGTCTTGAAACAATTCGATAATTGAGTTTTTAAGACAAACTCACTGGAAGGAGAGTGGAGAAGTCAGAGTTGCCGTAGACTTTTTCAAAGTCTTTTGCGGCAGTGTCGAGCAAGAGTTGATGGCAAGTGACGATGTTCGCGAAGCAACTGTTGCAGTCTTTTTCAGCCTAAAGTTCTGATTAAGAAAAACATTTAAACTTTACCTGGTCGAATTCGGGCTTAATTAGTCCGTTGTTCAGATTGTCGTAGTGCTTGGTGTAGTCGGCCCTCAGCTTGTCAATGAAAGCATTCTTGTCCGCATTGATCCTCTTCTCGTCGGCCGCATCGTTTGCCACGATCCTGATCAGATTTCCCAAAGCGCGTCCTGAAACTTCTTTTTATTTTGTAAAACTCCCACTCACCCCAGTCGTAGATCTTCTGCAGCTTATCGTTCTGCTCATTTGTAGCAGTCCTTTTCAGATCCAGAAGTTCGGCGTATGCTGCTCCTCCGGTTTTGATGGTGGCCATTTGGGCTTGAGCTTTGGAGGCCATTGTGAAGCTGCTGTGAGAATGAACTGAGCGGTGTCTTCATCTCCGCCCCTTGCCTTTTATTCACCCTGGGAATGCTGATAAGAAAACTGCTGGTTCATACTGTAGCTGAAACTACAGAAACAAATATGAGATAAGAGGCCCCAGCGGTTGATCTTACGCAGAGAACACGGGTATGGCACCTGTAAATTGCTCCTGTTCTAAGATAAATTTAATACTAAGCTACACCACTTGAATGGAGCATCCGAGTGGGGTTTCACGCTCATACAAAAATCATTCTGTGGCCAAGACACTTTGAGGCTGTTAAATCAAAAAATTTGGTTGTGAAATGAAGAATTTCGAACAACAACATTTTTTCTGTTCCGTATCCGTGTTCACCATAGGAAGATCGACCGAAAGCGCTTCTTATCTCAACTTTGTTTCTGTAGTTTCTGCTACAGTATGAACCAGCAGTTTAAGACCAAAGAATGCCTGAGGTCAGCTTTTTCCTTATCAATCTTGTTTGCTACAAGCCGGTTTATGATTGAAACGCGGAAGTTTTTGAGGAAAAAGAAATTATGCGCGTCGGATGCAACAATGGGGGTATGTTGACGAGTGTTAGTAAAACAGTAGATGAAGAATACAAAATCTAGAGATTGTGATGAATTTAATGTTAACTGCACGATATCATATTTTAAAGCGACCATCAGAGGCCTTTTTGAAAGGGAAATGCACCGTTTGCAAATTGCGTAACTCAAGTTTAAAACATTTTCGCCAATACCGCCCAACGAAACTGTCGTCACTGTTTAAAACGTTTAAAACGTAGTTTTAAACGTAGGGAATTTTGAAAAGTCAAAAAAAGTAGGCTCGTAGCCAAAACAAGGAAACCGGGTTTTGAGTTTCGCAGGTATCTTTTTTTTTTTACTAATTTTCCTAATAAACCTTTTATTTGTCTTCTTCTGACATGCTGAAATTTAGACAACAAAAAATTCCTTTATTTTTAGAATCCTTTCTTAATATCTCTATTTTACCCAATCTCACATACCCCGTGGTTACAGTCAGTGATATTTCTTTTCCTCAAAAACTTCCGCGTTTCAATCATAAACCGGCTTGTAGCAAACAAGATTGATAAGGAAAAAGCTGACCTCAGGCATTCTGTGGTCTTAAAGATAAGCCAAATACCGACGAAAAAGTGTTCAGCGTTCCAGAGACACAAATGGATAATTTTGTAAATCCAATAAATTTGCCTAGAACCGCTTACGTCTCGCCAAAGTTGTTCAAAAAAAAAATAAAAACAATTTTTTTCATAGCGTTTTTGTCTGTAGCGGTTTTCGATTGATTCATCTAACATTCACATTAACATTATTTACGATTTCAAACAGTTGAGTTGACATTTTTTAACATTTGACTTTTTGGTAAAAATATGACATTCAATCATTGCCCACACCCGGCATCATCATCAAAGCGTAACAAACTGTGTTTTATTTGCAAACTATCATAATTGTGTAATTTTGTATGTTTCGGTGCTCGATTAAAAAGCGTTCTTTCGCCGGACTCTTTATCACTCTGTTCGCGATGTTGCTGCAGCAAAAGATACGCGAACAGGTCCATTAAGTGAATTTAATTGAAGTAAAAACAAACTTTTTTGTTTATTGTGCATATGAAAACACAAAAATCGTTGTTTTTGGTTTTCGGTGAGATCGTTTGTTGTTCAAATTCACTATGTTTAGAAGAATCATAAAGCAACACCCCAAAGTTTACCAGACTCTACTTCTCGCTCATCGGCCTTAACCGAACAAAAAAAATGGACAGCCTTAAATCTAACTATAAGCTAATAAACATGCACAGTAAGTACAAATTCACATTTTTGTTTATATGCCGATTGATTATGATTCAGGTGAAGATCGATGGGTAAAAGACCACATCACATCCCCCCTGCCTTTGTCTATTTTCCGCGTTTCCCAAGGCCGGAGTCCTGTGATTACGACTTTTTTCGCCACGCAGTTTGGCTATCTTTTGTGATCTGTTTGCCACGTTTTTGTTCACAGATTGGCCTCTGATTTTGCTATTTCTATAACAAATAACGGAAGAACTTGAAAAGAACAACGCACTCAGCAGACATCCTGACAAACTTGGGCGAGACGTGCACTGAGAATAATATGCATGGTGTCCAAATGAACATAAAATACAAAAGCTCTTGAAGTTGCAAATGGAAAGTCTTGAAAATCGAAAGATCAGTATTTTAATAAACTTCGTAAAAACGAGAAAACGTTAGGTGACTACAGAAAACATTAAACAGGCAAAAACAGACTTTTTTAAAGTATCACTCAGACATTTATCAAAATGACGTCGGTTCGCTGTTTGAGCCTGCTATCGTGACTATAAAAATTGTTAGAAAACTTTTTCGTTCAGGAAAAGAAAGTTACCATTTTCTGTACCTGAAAGAAAACACATTAAACATTGTCACCTTTAACATGAGCATGACGTGAACCTAATTGTCTGATGTTCTGTTTTTTTGCCAAGGAACAAAACTTCAACGACCCGAAAACTTGACCGGCCATTTATCCCTCAGGCAAATTTTGTTGAAATTTCCTTTTGATCTTGTGCTCGCCTTTGTAACAGTCTTTCTTAACGAATCACAAACAACCGAGATAAGATTAGGCTGCCTCCGGCAGTCCAATGTCGCACATCAGGAAGCTCAAAAAATGCCAAATAACGCGGTTCTCAACTGATTCACACAAAAATTTAGCATTTTGAACTGTCAAAGTTAGGAAAAATGAACAACTGCGGTTTCAATGTATGTATTGAAAAAAAGTAGAATAAATGTATAAACCGTGTTTCCATCATAAGTCGTACTGAAACAGCCTGTACGGCTGTTTCATCATAAATATTGGTTGGTTAACAATCTTGTGGTGTCACGTATATGGTTTTGCAAATTTTTAAAGCACCTCAGGAAATACTTGACGTTGTGGGGCTCTTCGATTTATTGGGAACACATTTTGAAATATCTATTCTTCTCATTGCATTCAAATTGTTAAAGAGAGTGTGTATGAAACACGGTAGCGATGTTTCCCAAAAAAAAATGCTTTCTAGGCTTTTCTTACCGACTCTCCAGTGGTTATTGCAATAGTGAGAGTTTTGTATGCAACAAGCATTTAGAAACACTTTTCATGCTATGAACCATTTTGCTACTTTCAGGCAATAAATCATCCACTCAACGGCACTCCATGGAAGGGTGAGGCTTGTACGCATTTCTGGAGTTGTAAGTGGTTCATTTTCGTTGTGATCCAGTGATAATCAGCTTCAAGCAATCTGCAGTTGCAACAGTAACACGTAATCCCCAAAACACGCTTTGTGGGTAAAACGTTTATTCCTCAAAAATTTAACCACATCCCTTTTTTAACCCAAGTAAAAGAATGAATTTTCGGTCAATGACTATTGGAAAATGACCTGAAGCAGGACGCGAACATGAAGACGAGTTCGGTGCATTTTGACGTCCTGGCGAGCCTTTCCAGAGAGCAGAAGTCCTGACGGATCGGTTGAAGTCTCTCCGACCATGCGGTGGGCGGTCGGCAGTGCGAACAGGGTGGTCCTCAGCGTACCAATGGTAAAAGTCCGTGTTGAGGAAGTAGACGAGTGGATTCAACTCCTCCATTGCCTTCTTGATTAAGGAAAGGGTAATCTGGTGCGACCCAAGTCCGTAGTAGCTGAAACATTGTAATTCACAAATTCTAGAAAACAAACCTGTTGTCCATGATTTCAACGACCTTGTCCATTTTCTCCATTTGGCTGTTATGCGTCTTGATCATGTCGGCTGTCAACGGTTGGATCTGAAAATAAAAATAGAATAGCTTGATCTTTAGAGAGAAATTTCACCAAAAGGAGGCAGATTCCATCGAATTCCGTCCATCTTTCGCCGGTTTGAACATGAGCGGCGTTAGGAACAACCGTCACATTCTTAGAGCCTTTTCTTCTACAAGGTGTAAATCAATATGTGTATCATGAGAAAAATATTTTAAAAAACATGTTTTAATAAAGCTACCGATTTTTCATAATTCTACTTGAAAAACTCATTTTCCTTAGTTTCGCTTATGTTTCCTTTTTTTAAGGAAACAGTATATAATAAACACGATGTTCTAATGACAAAGTTGAAATAAAGATGATGTCTCTGAAAGATTTGAGGGCTCTTCAAATGGCCACTGACAAACGGAAAAATCGAATTTGCTAAAAACTTGTATAAATGCGGCGCATCATCTCGCCGGTGTCCTCGCCTCTGGCAGCAGCCGCTTTGAGCACATCAAAGATGTATTGGCCTGAAACGACAGGTGGTGTCATTGCTATCACAAAAAATTTTAAAGGGCCGGAACGGTCAGTAAAACCCTGTGTCTTGTTGAACTGGGCATCACCAAGGGTGGCTGATCAGCGGGCCGGCTCCACTTTTTTGAAAATCTATTTTAAAATATAACTCTTTTCAAAGTCATTATTTTTAAGTGCTGTTTGTTGCAAAACATAGTTCTACTTGTGCAAAACATACTGTGTGAAGGAGGATTCGAACTACCCTATATAAATTTAGTATGTTTTTCATGGCCGAGTGGCTAAGAGGTCGGACTGGTAATCCGAAGTTGCCCCAGTTCGATCCCCCGCCGACACAACTTTTTTGCCATAGTTGTTTTATACATTAGGTACAATAGAAACGCAATTCCTGTACATAATCCGCAAAATGTTTTTTTTTTCATTTTTTTTTGAGATTTTGACCTCGGGCGCGGGCCGGGACGGGCCGGCTCGTGAATTTTTTGGAGAGAGGGCCGGCCCCGCCCGTAGCCACCCTTGAGCATCACTACAAAAAAGATGCCCAGGTGTAGTGGGTGGGGGCATCGTGAAGGCGGGAGCTTGATGGGGAGGGTAGGCCATCTGACCAAACTGAGGCGCTTCAAAAAGGATCTGGAACGAGAGAGATAGATAGATAGATAGATAGATAGAGAGAGAGAGAGAGAGAGAGAGAGAGAGAGAGAAAGGGGAAGGAGAGAGATCGAACACTCCGAAGAAAACTCATAAGTAAACCAACATCAGTCTTGTGGGTTCTTAACTTAGTCCTCGCGTCTGCGCGGCTGTGTTTGAAACCAATAGAGCGTGATTGGGAGCGAAAGAGTTTATTTGAGATAAGAGAAGTAGCGACGAGCAGCGGGTGAATGAGTCTTTTATACAGATGACGTTGACCCCAACGATAGTGATGTTGATACGGCGCCTAAAGCTTGTTGCGGTGTCAATGACTTATGCTGGACGTTCAACTTCACCAACCATGGCAGCGCGCCGGCCCGCTCCCAAATCCCCCCCCCCCCCCCCCCGGCCCAGGCCCGACCAAATATTTATGCCTTAATTCAATGTGAAAATCACAAATAACAAAGGAAAAAATTTTCCGGGCCGGGTTGACCCGGTAGAAATTCATAGAGAATCTCAGGAAGCAGGAAGTTTCATAAAATGGTCTCAATTAACATTTTGTAGATCTAAGGGTAGATTATAGAGCAATTCTTTTATTGTAAACAAATTCCTCTGAATGGTAGACAAACATTTAAAATTTTCGAAAAGCTCTATCCCAGCGGAGAATTTTTTGTCGGTTCCCAAAGAATAGCGTTTCCAACAGAGCTGTTTAAGATTATAATAATCGGATCAAATAAAAATTCATAGTTCATATCAATAGATTTTGAAACCGAATTCTTACGTCGGCCTCTTGACGGTTGGATCTTACAGCGAAAAGAGAAAATTAACTGCGCCCTGCTTGCTTTCAGCTGCGTACACGATTGCGCGGGACTCATCGGCGGGCTTGTCTGGTCATTTGAAATGACTCATTATATAATTAAAATATTATAAAAAAAAAACGTTTAAACATATAATTGTACCACACAAAGAAGTTTTTTTTTTGTAAAAATATTGGGCCCGATGGGGGGGGGGGGAGGGGAAGTTTGCGTGTTTTCATTAACCATGGCAAAATCACCAAACGTTGAAATTTGTGAAATGGGCGGTATATTCTCACGCCTAGGTGTCACTCACCTTAAACACTAACAATTATGGTATTCCTTCCGAAAAATAAATCACGAAAATCGATCGTTTTGTAAAAATATAATGTAGTAAAAATTGATAGCTTACATGTTAACTGATGTAATTCGGGCAACTCATCTGTCAGATCGGTGACAGTCATCGGCTTTTCTGATTGGTAACTCTGATGACTTCAAAAACAGAACTGGAATTGCGCCAAACCCCGCCCTGTTTCCGGCTTAAGTCCCGCCACGATATAAATCGACATTCTGTCTTCAATGCATCTGTCATATAATACTGAGGCGCAGATAGTATGTTAATCTGGAAGACGGAGACGAAAAAGCGTTTTTTTCTGCGCTACGCCGGCAGATACCTGCATAGATTGGCCGAAAGATTGCGCATATATCGTTCTTTGTTTACTACGTTTGGGGGCTCGATGCACAAGCCCCTAATATGGTGCCACGTGGGCACCGTAAGCCATCCAGTTTATGTTGCCATATTCAAACAAACGCACAATTGCGTAAGTACCGCACGCACCTCACGCCCACCTATGGATTGAGTCTTGTAAACAACGGGCTGCCCGGGCCGTCATTTAAGAACAATAATGTATATATTTTGCCAAAAATGTGTTTTCATTGCTCATAATTGGCTCCTCAAAGTTTTCCCGCGAAATGTTTGAACCACAATTAGCATGCCGCTCTCTCTATTTCTAATGGTGAAAATGGATCTCTCGCCTCACGGCACGCTGTGTACAGGTCCACCCGCGCCATCATTTTTCATGACATACTGCCTTAAACAGTAAGGTATCGTCTAAAAATAGATATGTTTCTAAACAGAATATTGTATTTTGTATTTCAGAGCCAGCCAGCCGTTGTGAAGGAGTGCCCCGTGGACGGCTGCGCCTACTCCACTTACTCTCCCGGAGCCATGAAGTACCATGTGAGCACCCATCGGATCCCTCTCCACTGCCGTCTCTGCAAGACCCGTTGGCAGCTCCACCTCGCCTTCAATCGCCTGCAGAACCCATTCCGGAGAGAAGCTCTATCGCTGCCTGCCCTGTGACAAGCTCTTCTCCTCCATCGACAAACTAAAGGACCGTAGCCAGCACGAACCTCACCCCGACGAGCGATGCAAGTGTGTCCTCTGCGGACGCACCTACGACGACTGGAAGGGCCTAGACATCCACATGCGTGTGCACACTGGAGTGGTTGTGGAGCTGAAGTATCGCTGCACGAAATGCACCTTCAAGGCTGAAGAGCTTGACCAACTGATCCGGCACGATAGGCACCATAATCGTGAGCGTATTCGTTGTGTTGGCCCTAGTACTCGCCCCTTTAAGCACCCACTTTGTTAATTGTTGAATTCGTAATAAATGCAGTTTTGATGTGCTTTTTTGTGTTTTCTATTTGGCTCAGTGTGCCTCGTATTATCGATACCTTTCTGAATTCTAAAACTTACATTGCACGGCGGGGAAAGCACCTTTCGATGTGCTTCAAAGATTTGACTGGTTAAGCCGGTGATGTTTCGATATTGGTCTCGCAACGAACACTTTTTTCATGGAAGTAAGTATTGTTTGAAGAATTTTTTGAGTACTGTATTTGGCCTTCGAACCCAGGGGAAAAAAAGAAAGTGGAGAGGGTAATTTGAAAATGGCCCCGTTAGAGGATGAAATTTTCAAAATTGGTCAAAATGTGGAAAACAGACCCTCCCGACCCTTTTCACATAGTATTTCGTATACTGTATTGAAATTTGGCAGTTTTCGGATTTAAGAATAGTCCTTTAACGTAAATATCCGGTCATTAAAACGGAAGGCCTTTCCCTTCTTTTGAAGGACCGTTTGAAGGAATTCCAGCTACCAACCGTTAAGGGCACTTCGCCAATTGCCCATAACAAAATGTTATAGGTTGCACTGGTCCCGCCACGAATAACATTGGCAAAGTGCCAACGCGCATCAGCGCTTATCGTGTCCGAACTCTTTGTTCAAATGCTGTAAACGGGGCGAGGTTTGGCAAAATTCCAGTTCTATTTTTGAAGCGAACCGAGTCACCAATTTGAAGGCCGTTAACGATCGATTCAAGGTTGCAACAAGACTACGTAAATATCAATTTAAAAAAAAAGAATATTTAAAAGTTGCAGGCGATTGGTTTCGTGTTGAGACCTTTGAATCGTGACGAGACCTTCAATAACAGTTCCGTTGTTAGAATTGTGTTTCCGGTCGTTCCAATTTGCGTTTCCCCAGTTTTGAGTTTTTCAAACGCCGTTCTATCTCTAACTTTATATTAATTTCCTCTTCAGGATGGCGAAGAAGAGCGCCGAGGGTACCGAGTCGGACGACGACGAGATGCTTTCAGTGACGGAATGGCTCCAGAAACACGTTGGTTTCATAGAGGGATTTGATAAAATTCGTATAATTTAGAAAAACGACGATTTCATCAAGCCCAAGAAGGGACAAAAGAACGCGGCGGTTAAGGTTGGTTATCAATTTTTTGTTACTGGAAATGACGAAAATTTATAATTTATGGGTTCTTTAGCCACCCGGGTCACGGCATTTCCATCCTTAACGCTTGAAGGAACTCCACCGCCCCGAAATGGCCGTTGGCTGTTTGCCTGGGGGGCCATTCCAAAGGTCGTCTTCCCGCCACGAAAGCACAGGCAAAGTGCCAAGACTATCGGTTTTTTGGTGCTATGTGGGTTGGGGGAGGGGGCAGACCCAAAAAAATTTCCCGGGCCCTATTTTTTCGTGGAAACGTTCTCTAGTAGGTTTTCGAATATGGAGAATTTAAAAATACACATTTTAAACATTAAAATTTAATTAACAAAATTTTTTGACTTAAATTTTTTTTTGTATTTTTTAATATTTCGTTACTTTTTCAATGTTTGCAGTTTGTTCCCTTAAACTTGTTTATGCATCCCACGAAACATTTAAAAGTATAAATTGCTATTCAAGAAGCGAATTGGACAAAAACGCAGGCTAGTATTTTTTCATTGTGAATTGAAATATATACAACAACAGGAAAACGGACAACGAAAACTGTAACAACGAACAAAGAAGCGAACAGAAATGGCTATTAGACGATGGGGTACTTCTTGTGAACTGCCGACCAGAACTCATAAAACAAGTTTTCCTCCTTTTTCTCGAATTTCCAGAGAGCCTCGGCAAAATGGTCGTCCCGCAGCTCTCCTTTTAATCCATTCTTGGCCTTGACGTTGTGCTTGATTTGGCTCCAGAGGGACTCCACTCGCTGGGTGTGAACTCCATTGACCGGGTTGACGAAGTATTGCGAATGGTTCACAGTCTCGTGGATGTAGCCGATGTCCGCAAGGTTGTTGTAACCTCCCCACATGTCGGTTCGGATAGTTCCTCCAGGCGCGACGAATTTCTGGATGATGCGGTCAATGGTTGGCGAATCTCTCTTGTCGGCAGAGCCAAATTTCCTATTTGGGGATTCGCGCCACACGTTTCATTTGTATTGTTGGGGTTCGCAAAACAGACTCCACAGATAGCTTGCTTATGTATGGCTACCAGGGCCGGCAAAGGGCCGAGCCGGCCCGCTCGGTGAAAAGTTGGGCCCGGCCCGGGCCCGATTTCAGTTATTAACAATATTTGTTTGGTCAAATGTATGGATACTCATCTAAATGACTGAAACTCTCGGTTGTATGGAGAATCTCTCCCTTTTTCAGTTTATCCTGCTGTAAAAAACAACAACATGACTAGGTGAAGTTGAAACAAAAAATGTAAACAGGGAAAAAAGAAAATTAAAATAAAATTTTTAAAAAAATTAATTTTTTAAAAAAATATTTTTTTAAAATTTTTTTTCACATTTTTAAAATGTGTATTTTTGAATTCTCCATACTCGAAAACCTATTAGAGAACGTTTCCACGAAAAAATAGGGCCCCGGAAAATTTTTTGGGTCTGCCCCCTCCAACCCACATAGCACCGGTTTTTTTTGCGAATCACCGGTTATTTATCAGCTCCTTTCGTGGCGGGACTCTTTGTACAAATGCAGAAAATGGGGTGGGGCTTGGCAAAGTGCCAATTCTGCTTTTGAAGTGACCCGAGTTCCCATTTTGAAAGGCCGTGGGGTGTCAATAGAGACGGATCTGACATCACTTCAAATGGTTAGCTGAAATTTCTTGAAAATTGAATAATTCTTGAAAACCAAAGTTATTATTCCCGGTTTGAACAAAATCGACATTCAGTGATTGATGGTGTACAAAAACCTATATGGGCACCAAGCATGGCAACGGGCCGGCCCGCTTCAATTTTTTTAACGGCCCGGCCTGACTGAACCGAAAATTTATGCCTTTTTTCAATGTAAAAATCAAAGAAAACGAAAAAAAATTTCGGGCTGGCCCGGTTTTCAAATTTTCTCGGCCCGGCCCCAAATTTCGCCATGCTTGATGGGCACTTGCCAACCGCCCAGATGAAAGTTTTATAGGTTGCCTTTGCCCCACCACGAACGGCGTTTGAAATGCCAAAACTCGAGTGCGTTGAAAACGCGGGATTCCAGGGCTTATCGTGGCGGGATATTTTGTCCAAATGTTGGAAACGGGATGAAATCTGGCAAATTTTCAACTCTGTTTTTGAAGCAACCCAAGTTACCAATTGGAAAGACCGTGAAAGGGCATAGATGACGTCACTTTTAGGGTTCATGTTCGAGAAATTTCGATCGATTGAGCTCCTTTAAAGGACGGTTTGGATGGAATATAGATCTCTCCAAATCGGCACCTGCAATTGCTTTTACGCAGCTTCCGTGTAATACTCAGGCGTAGCGAGTATGTCAAATCGTTACGACAAAAGAGCGCTTTTTCCGCTATACACCGCAGATATCTGTTAGGAATTCGGCCAAAAAGGGCTTTATTGGATCATGCGTGCCACGGCCTTTCCAAATGGGAACTCGGGTCACTTCAAAAACAGAACTGGAACTTTTCCAAGCCCCGCCCAATTTTCTGCATTTCGACAAAGGATCCCGCCACGAAAGGAGCTGATAAACAACCGGTGCTTTGCAGAAAACCGTGCCAATCACGTTAGGGACTGGGGGACCGATGGGGACCTCGGTCCCCAACGCCCCCCCCCCCCCCCCCGGTCCCTAACGTAATTGACAAAAAAAAACCGCGCATTCTATAGTCTTGGCACTTTGCCAATGCTTTCATGGCGGGAACACGGCATTTGGAATGGGCCCGTTGACAAAATTCCAATGGCCGATTTTTCGGTTGTTGGAGTTCCTTCAAACATTAGGGATGGAAAGGCCGTGGTGCGATGCTCAGATGAGAAAAGACTATTTTAAAAAAAAGACGTAGACGAAAAAGCTTTTTTCTGTGCTACGCCAGCAGATACCTGCATACATTGGCCAGAAGCTTGCGGTATATCCAGTGCGGACCCCTTCTCTTGTTGTAGTAAATTGTATACTTTGTGGGGTTTGGGGGTGTGTCCTCCCTTTTGTAATAAGGTGGCCTACCGCATTTTGTACCAGCCAGGTGTCATTAGGTCACAAAATCTCATCATGTTTCTAAACAGAATATTGTAATTGGTCGTGTGGGTGGCAATCTGACTGGGTAAACGGGCCAGGGCTGACCAAATTTTTCCAAATGTCCCGGCCCGGGCAACCCCGGTGAAACTATATAATGGAGTACGGTAGCCTAGAATAACCAGTACGGTAACTAAATCATACCTGGTCATGTTTTGCGGGGCCTTTCTTTTTCTCCTCCCTCCGTACCGTGTCCAGATATGAACTAAATCCTTTAAAAACGTAGTTGGACGTGAGGTGCTTGCGGTGCCTACGTATTTCAGCTTTTTGTTCAAAATGCGGGGTTCTCAACGGGCCTGCCCGTGAAAACAGGTTTTTCGGGTCTAACTTTGTTCAAACTCAACTCTTTTAGGTTCTGAAAAAAGTATATGAATGATAAGCCAATTGCGCGTTATTTGCTGTTTTCAAACATGAAAATACTTTTAAAAAAATTGTTGTCAGGAGAGCCCGCGGCCCGTACGGGCCGGCCCGAACGGGCCGTGGGCTCTCCTGTTTGTTTGAAAACAGTTTTTTTAATAACTGCAAACAGCAAACAACGCGCAATTGGTTCATCTTTCATATTCTTTTTTCAGAACCAAAAAAAGTTGAGTTTGAACAAAGTTAGACCCGAAAAACCGGTTTTCACGGGCCGGCCCGTTGAGAACCCCGCAAAATGGTAACAAAGATTTGAAAGGGGGCTTACGTTGGCTGCCTCTGAAGCACCATTTGGGGGGCTTATGCATCGAGCCCCCAAATGCTCCATGTCCAGCTATGTTTAAAAACCAGAGTGGTTTTATTTTAAACCCAATACTGTATTTTCTGTTTCAGAGCCAGCCAGCCGTTGTGAAGGAGTGCCCCGTGGACGGCTGCACCTACTCCTCTTCCTCTCTCGGAGCCATGAAGGCTCATCTGAGTGCCCATCGTACCCCTCTCCAGTGCCGTCTGTGCAAGACCCGTTGGATGGGCCTTGTCGTCTTCAATCGCCACTGCAGAACCCATTCCGGAGAGAAGCTGTGCCACTGCACGCCCTGTGATAAGCTCTTCTCCTCGCTCGATGAGTTGGAGGACGCTAGCCAGCACCCTCACGCGGATACCGGGGATAAGCGATGCAAGTGTCTCGTCTGCAAATGTTCCTTCCAGTACTGGGACGACCTGGATTCCCACATGCGCGATCTTCACACTGAAGTGCCCGCGGAGCCGAAGTACTCCTGCATCTGGTGCCCCTACAAGACTGCATACCAGATCAGTCTATGGCGACACGACACGCGAAGCCACCCCCCGCGTTGTTTCTATCCCCGTCGCCGTAATATCGTGTAATTATGACGTCCTCATTTGACCGAGAAAATTGTCCGCGTCCCCAGGTTTCGCACGCTCGTTAGATGCGCATGGTACCTAAAACTCCTTCCAATGTCGATGGGAAGGGAGTATTGTTAATGTTGTCACCGTTGTTGCCTAATTTGATGTTAATGAATCAGTTTTGACATGTTTTGTATCGTATTTAACACTTCCTACTCCGAATGGGTCCCATCACGCGCAAGCGAAGTCTTCAAGCCCTTCGGGTTATACCGGCTGCAAATGAGTTGTGCTCGCCGTGGCTTATGCCTCCAGAAAGGGCAAGGGTAGAATAGTTTTCGATACGAAAGCGCAAGATTTCAGCTTCGCAACGTCAACAGCCATATTTTGGAACCTTCACGACGAGACCCGTTCTATCCCGGGTTTCTTGACTCCTGCAGCAATGAAAGGCTCATTTTCACCTTTTCAAACCATATTTGACTGAAAATTTGGAACGCTTCCCGAATTTGCGTGTCATCCTTGCGAAGGGACCATGCTAATCTTCTCTGTATTGGTCCAATTTTAGTATATTTCCATTGTAATGAACCAGTTCCCGGGTTTTCGGCTCGTTTATATATCATCCCCTATCTCGGAAGTGGCCGATGTTTTACGGGTTTCGTTTTGAAAAAGCGATGTTTGGCTTGATTTTCGAAAACCGCTTTGAATCTGAAACCCGTAAACTATCGACAACTCCAAAACCTTAAGGCCCAACCGCTTCGACCGACGACAGCTTTGCGCAGAGGCGATAACGTGACCCATGAAGCTCTGCTGAGGTGCGTTTATTGCTGGTTGAAAACTTTTCCCAATTGCCCGCGATGCCCCCTGTAACATGGGAGGTATACGCAATTTTTGTAAGCCCCACGGGGGCAAAAGACTCGAAAATGTTCCCCTTCCTTCGAAGGGGGTTCCAAAATTTGACTGTCGCCGCAGTTCTGTTTAGAAACTGGGCGGAAACCATAGCGAACCACATAAAATGAACAACAACAATTCGGGGTCAGGAGAGGCATCTCGGATACATTGGCTACACGAATACGCCAGATTTTAGCTGTTGACATGTCGTGCTTCGCAACTTTACCACCTAAATTTTGAAACTTACGGGTCGGGAATCGTTTGATCCCTTTTTTTCGTGGAATTTTGTAATCTCAGGTTTGACAGCCTCGGTCCCGAAGAATCAGAGACAGGGCGATGGCAGCTTCTACGTAGAAGAGCTAGGAGGGATTTGCGTTCTTTCCTGGCTTATCTGTCTTTGACATTTTGTTTTCAACGCTCCTCGAAGAAGATGATGGCGGTGGCCAAGGGTGGCTACGGGCCGGGCCGGCCCGCTCTCCAAAAATTCACGGCCCGGCCCTGCCCGCGGCCCGAGGTCAAAAATTCCAAAAGTTGAAAAAAAAAGTTTTCACGATTTATGTGCAGGAACTGCGTTTCTATTGTACCTAATGTATAAAACAACTATGGCAAAAAAGTTTTGTCGGCGGGGGATCGAACTGGGGCAACTTCGGATTACCAGTCCGACCTCTTAGCCACTCGGCCATGAAAAACATACAAAGTTTATATAGGGTAGTTCGAATCCTCCTTCACGCAGTATGTTTTGCATAATTAGAACTATGTTTTGCGACAAACAGAACTTAAAAGTAATGACTTTGAAAAGAGTTACATTTAAAAATAGATTTTCAAAAAAAAAAGTGGGGCCGGCCCGGCCCAGGCCAGCCCGCTGATCAGCCACCCTTGGCGGTGGCATACCGCCAGAGGATCCCTATTAAAGGACCCTTTTAAAATAAAAACATATTTGAAGCACCGCTCGCTCATTCTAACGCCGATCATATGGTACAAAAATCAAACTGGGGCGAATTCAGGGCAATCGGCAATTAATTCTACGGGAAGGACATGTTCCCAAAGAAAAAAACAGAAACCAGTATTGCTAAGGTCACTGCAGTATTTTCTGCCGGAAACTCAAATTTCGAATCAACTGTTTTCGCGCCAACCCCGGTCGACCGCTCTTTCACTGTCCGTTCCCTGTGCGGGTGTTCCTTATCTTCCAGGGCGAGCGCGGCACTTTCACTTGTTTACGCGTGCCGGAGCCAACGACGTAGAGCAAAGGTCATCATCGTCAGCAACAGTGCCAACAAGGTCACGTAGACCCAACTCCAATCAAGAAAAAACAGACCTTCGCGTTGTGATTTATTCGAAAAATTGCAAACTAACACGGATTTACAGGCTATACACGTAGAATGTAAAAGCTGCTTCACAACGAGCAGAAGAGAGGAATAGGGCGTCCCGTAGAAATTACAAACAGCGAAGATACAGAGGCCGGGGAACTAGGAGGGCAGCAGGTGGCAGGGGTGATGGTGGTACTGAAAATGACGATTTTATATTATAAAAGACAAGAAAAATGTTTGTCTTGGCTAAGAAATAGCAGAAAACCCAATGAAACTCACTTCACTTGGCGTTGGCCTCCCTCCTCTTGGCCTCTCCGTTCTGAGCGATCTGCACAATCTTCCTAGTGTCGTTGCCTCCGGGGTTCGGGTGCTTGTGCTCCACGCGGTCCTCCTTGCAGCGCTTCGTGGTGCAGCCCTTGATTTCCTGGAAATCCACGTTTATCTCAACCGAAAAATAAAGAAAAAACTCACCGGTCCGCCGTCGGCTTCGAACTCAGCAGCCATCTGCTCAGCACTCGACATCTTTCTCGATTCTGAAACGAAAAAAACTTATAAGGAAATTTTGAAGAAAAGGAATAAGTATAAGAAAAAGAAGGCAACGTGATGCAATTGGAAGCAGAAAGCGGCGCGAACCCGGCAAAAACAACCCCGGCACAGCGGGGCGAAAACACCAGAGGCCGCGAAGCTTCTAGAAGCCGAGAGAACGAGCACTTGGGAACTAGACAGGTGGGAGAGCACGGCGTACTCGAACAGGACCAAATGCCGCGACTGGCAGCAGCGGTGAAAGCGCCTGCGCGCGGCAGCGCAAAAACACGTGATTCGGTTCAAAACAAGGCCGGATCGATGCCGGCGGTCGGCGCCCCCAACCGGCAGATATTTTCGGAAACACGTGATGATCAGCGGAGGACGTGGGAAAGAAGAGATCACGAGAAAGAATAAAAAGGACGGCGAAATGCGTCTAAACAACAAGTCTGGGGAACAAGGCAACAATTAACAAATTAGACGAAAATGCGCTCTGTTATCGCCAAAATTCCGCGTATTCCCACATTAAAACATAACATTTAGCCGACTTTACTTAAACTAACAAAGCTACAGCAACAACAGCGATGAAGAGCTTAAAACTGGCGCATTTCCCCAAAATTGCGTTGGGAAGTCGTGAAAACGACCATGATCCCATGTTACCTTCCTATTTCGTTCATATTCGGCCACGAATGAAACATGTGAGACGAAATTTAAAGTGAAAAACGATACTTCACTTAAACTCGGGATTTTAAAAGCGAATTCTTTCGAATCTTCAGTATTTACTTATTTACCGTAGTACCAGACGCTTTTACATTCATACAGATGATATAAACACACAAAAATACAGCTAAAAACTGTTTTTTAAAAAAAAAATCAACGTTGACGCAATTCCCGAAAATCCCTTTTTTCAACAGAATTTGTACGCCTAATAGTTGTAAGATTGTGCGAATTACAAAATTAACTACTTTTAAACCACATTTTAAATAGAAGAAAATAACAAATTCTCGGCGATAAATGACAGAAAGAACAACGAGCGCCTCGGGGAGAAACTCAAATGAGCGAAGGGGCGGAGCTTCCCGCCCTTTTGAGGAGTGTTCGCGGCGGGACCCAGCCCGGGTACGGGTACCGTAATTTGAACGTACTATTTTGAAAGTCGATAATTTCTTTATTTAAAGGAGTTTAAAAAATGAGTTTTTGTTTGTTAAAAGGTAAATCGAAAGTAAAGTGGTATATTGAAGCGTAAGAGCGAGGTACAGTTGCAGTTTAACGGCTAAACTATGCCGTTGTAGCTGTTTTCCTATAGAAGGACATAATTCCAGCGAAAAAGGTACCGTACTTCAGTGGAAAACGTGCAAATGTACAAGTACAGAGAAGGGGGAGAGATGGGAGACCAAACGTTTTATCTTGTGGGAAACAAGGATCGCCTTGGGACCCAAGATGGTAACTTTTTGCGACTATCTCTCTCTCTCTCTCTCTCTCTCTCTCTCACTCTCCTCTGATCCTATGAGGATGCCTCTTCCACTCTCTGCAAGGTCTCTTTGTGTCCGTTTTACGGCGCTGTTTACCCCAAAAAGTGCACTTTTTGGAGAAAGAGTGCAGGTTTTTTCGAATCACCTCGTCCTGTGTGGGGGTACAAACAGGTTGGGGGCGCCAGACTGTTTTCGTAGCTGGGGACGTGGAACGACGCGTCAAAACAGTCGCGTGCTGCTTACTTTTGGGCACAGAGAGTGAGGGGAAACAGGAGCTGTCAACAAAACAGAAAGAGAGGGTGTAGCTGACAGCCGGTCGGGGGTTATCACGTGGCACTGTGTGTTGGGAGACGGGATTACATCAGGCACCTGGCATCATAACAACTGAAGAGATCAAAGATAGGTGAAAAAGAGAGATAAGATTCAAAAATAGAGAGAAAGTGACAGAGACTGAAAGAACGCGAGCAGAGACAGAGACAGAGACAGAGACAGAGACAGAGACAGAGACAGAGACAGAGACAGAGACAGAGACAGAGACAGAGACAGAGACAGAGACAGAGACAGAGACAGAGACAGAGACAGAGACAGAGACAGAGACAGAGACAGAGACAGAGACAGAGACAGAGACAGAGACAGAGACAGAGACAGAGACAGAGACAGAGACAGAGACAGAGACAGAGACAGAGACAGAGACAGAGACAGAGACAGAGACAGAGACAGAGACAGAGACAGAGACAGAGACAGAGACAGAGACAGAGACAGAGACAGAGACAGAGACAGAGACAGAGACAGAGACAGAGACAGAGACAGAGACAGAGACAGAGACAGAGACAGAGACAGAGACAGAGACAGAGACAGAGACAGAGACAGAGAGAAACAAAGAAATACCACAACAAAAGTACAAACAGCTGTGCAAAGTGCAAGAAAACGCAGCTGCGTTTTATAGCCACGGCCAAGAAACACGAGATGTTGTGCAATGTTGCGCGTTGGTTGTGGAAAAATCGTCTGTTTGCCGACGCGATTCCAGGCCCACAATCGATGACAGTTAAATACGGACTGAAGGACAATATGGGGGCTGTTTACAGTAAAATTCTGATAAGAACTGTCAGTGAGCTGTCAGTCAGAAGGGTAGAGTGATTCAGAATAGAGATGTTTTTTGGAGAAGTGCATAGGGGGAGGTAGGTGAGATCTTTGGTCGTTTCCTCTCACACTCATCGCTCAGTCACTCACCAACTCACCCACCACGGCCTTTCCATCCTTAACGTTTGAAGGAACTCCAACATGCAAAAAAGCGGCCGTTGGCACGGCCCATTCCAAACCGTGGTCCCGCCACGAATGCATTGGCAAGGTGCCAAGACTATCAAATGCGCGGTTTTTTGCAACTCAACGGTTGTTTATCATCTCCTTTCGTGGCGGGACTCATTGTCCAGATGCAGAAAATGGGGCGGGGCTTGTCAATGTTCCACTTCCGTTTTTGACGTGACCCGAGTTCCCATTTGGAAAGGCCGTGCCACACTCACACTCACACACTCACGTACCTTAATTATCTCATTCTCCGGGTGAAACCGGTAGGATTACTCGCCGGGCCCAAAAGTGTGTTGACAATTGCTTGCGGAAACTGAATTTTGTTATCAAATTTTTGAAAACGAGGCGTAAAAGCCTAATTAACATACGTTAAGCAAGTGCGTCATTGGCGTAACGGTTACTGAATCTCTTCCCCCCAGGTCATTTCGGCCAAACTTCTAGCAGTGGGCGGCTGCTTTTCATCTCTATCCCCATTTGAAGTAGCGAAAGCTATTTCCACTTATAATTCCTTCAGAACTTTCATATAAATTCATTTTGCGAAGCAATTATGTCCGAAAAACAGCTTCTTGGCGTTAATTTTGGCGGTTGGGGGCACGTAAATGGTCATGTCGTGAATTCTCAGTCGTTCAAATGGAACCATTCAAATAACTTGGACTTCATTTTGCGAAAATTATGCTGAAATGCCAAATAAGCGGTTTAGATATTCAGACCTTGCATGCAATAAAAATTGTTTTCGTGGCGGGATCTCCCGTTTTCGTGGCGGGATCTCATTGTTTTCGTGACGGGACACCCGTTTGCCACTAAGTTTTGAATTTTGATTCAGTTTCTCGATGTCTACTTACGTTTTAATTGTTCAAATTCTATGTTTTTCTTGATCTTCGTTCCATTTTTGGGAATATTTTGAATTTTCCGTTATATTAGCTTGTTTCATGCTTGAGAAAGATGTCGATCCCGGAGCTGGTGCCCCTGGTTCAAGGCTTAAGGCGACCTGGTGAGTGTTTTCAAAGGATATCAAAGGTGAAGTGTCAATTTCAGAAAATCGAGGATTTTGACGCGATTTCAGCGATATGGACAAGTACCTGAACCCCAGAAGCCATCGGAAGGCTGTGAAGACCGCTGTGAAGCGAGTGAAGGCAACGGAGGAGACCGATGCCAGTATAGGTAGGTTTTAAGAAAAGTTACTCCTAATTTTATCTAAATTTCGACAAAAAAGGCATTAAGTTCAATCCACAACAAAAAAATCTTCTTTTCCCCCACCTCCCCTGGACACACCGTTTCCAGACAGCGAAAACATGGTTTGTCATGGCAACGATTCGCTTCCTTCGCCCGTCCTGTTGCCGTAATAATTGATTTCTATTACTTTTGGATAGTTTTGTTGTTTTTACAGGAAATGGAGAAATTTAAAATTTCCTGTGGGCTTTTTTCGCCCCAAATTGAGATAATACGGTCACCAATGAAAGGGAGACCCAGTGAATGCCGTTTATTTTAGGCAGAGACCTGAGGTTGCCACAGGCGATCCCAGGCGACCAGAGGGTGTCGGCCAAATGCCAATGTGTAACCTAAAAAGGTCAAACTGTGGCATAGTGATGACTTCAATTGTCATAAAGCGGCCTAATGTTGCTTTAAATTGTCAAAAAGCGAACTAATGCCGTCTTGAATTGTCAAAAAACGGTCGGAAATTGTTTTAAATTGCCGAGCAGCGGCCTAATGTTAGTTCGGAATAACCTGCAATTGGCCGAATTGCCAAATAGCGGGCTACATTTGCCTGAAAGCGGCCTTACGTTGCCTCAGTCGGTCAAATTGTCGATTATTGACCTAAAAATGTTAAGAAGCGGCCTAAGGTTGCCTTGAAATTCAAGGCTTGAATTGCCGAGTAGCGGCCTAAGGTTATTGCGGAGCGGCATCGGCATACCTTGGGAACCAAATGAACGGGGTTTCAAAAGTGAGGGGGGTTAGTCTAGTATTTCGTAGAAAATTGAGGGGTAACTTTTTTTCTTCACAAGAAGTGAGGGGGGTATTCCGTTTCTCAGCCAAAAAGCCGAAAATTGCAAAAAAGCGGTCTTACGTTGCCTCCAATAGCGGCCTGACGTTGGAGTGGAGCGGCCTTTGAATTGGCCAAGTTGCCAATGAGCTACCTAAAATTGTCTAAAAGCGGCCTGAGGCTGTATTGAATTGATTTGCCAAAAGCGGCCTGCGGTCAGTGCGGAATTGTCAATCAGCGGCCTTCTTTGATCTAAAAGCGATCATTATCCTTAAAAAGCCAATAGAAGTTTGAAAATTGGGCCAAATCAAGGGAAAATCGATTGATTAACCCAAAACGCGGCCTTTTTATCATCATTTTGTGTGTCTTGCCAAGGACTCATCGGACACACCGTGCCGAATCACAATTAGCTGGATTATTGATCACAAGCCCCCACATTTATAACTTTTAGCCATGAGCCGTTGTTTTTTAACCAAATTTTTTTTCAATTTGCGAAAATTTTACCCAATATCGATTTTTGTGGGTGAATTAAGTCCTACAGGTGGAATATGCTAATTTACACAAATAGATCAATTTGGATTCATTTCCCCCACTAGATATGGGCCAGGGCCAGCCCGTCAAAAATTGGAAATTGTAAAAGAAAAAAAAAAATAAAAATACAATTGAAACCCGAAAATTACCTAATTTTCTTGCAATTTTACAGAAATATGGGGTCTACAATGCTGCTGGCGTATAAAAAAAACAAATATTGTTTATTTTCAACTCAAAACTTAACGAAAATGAGTAAAACTTGACACTTTTCTGCCCAAAAACACCCAAATCAAGTCGGAAAATCACGAAATTCCCGGTTCATAGAGTGCATTATGGCACCGGCGGGGGCACGGCACAGCTGTTGTCGTAGATGTGTCGGCGGCGTGTCTCGGCGCCCCTCTCGCCCTCCGCAATGTTGATTTTCACGCGCCTTCGCCTTGATCTACCCCCAACTCACTCGTTTTTTTTTGCGCATTTTTGTTTAAATATTGATTTTTTGCGGGGCGGAAAGTCGATTTTTAATTTGTAATCGCACATTTGTAAAGTAAACCTTGTAAAATATTGAATCATTCTCTGCCCAGTTATAATTTTCCTTCGAAATAAATTTAACCCCTTGAAAATCGATTTTTCTGCTTTAAAATGCCAAAAATCGAATTTTCAGGGTTCTTCCGATGCCGGCTCGCCGGGGGCTGCCCTTCGTCCCGTCCCTCTACACGTGGGCCCTCCTCTACATAGCCGTTCAAGTGGCTTTGATCTCCTTTCTTAGCAGTTACTACAATTTCGGCATCGGCAATGCCACCATCTGGGCCATCGACAAGTTGGATGAGGTTGGTTTTACGGTTTTTTCTTTTCTTTTTTTTTACATTTCAGGGCTAAAATGGGCAGAAACTCGGTTTAAAAACTGTGTTTTTGTAAAAGTCAGCATAATTTGGGCCCTGAGGCATACGTGGCATAGCATAGTGCATGTTGCGGAAACCCACCGTTTAAAAAAAATTGTTTGAATTGTCGTAATATTCAAATTACCACAGCCGAACAGGCTTTGACATAAATTTTTTTTTGTAGCTTTTGGGGGTCATAAATGAAACAGCCATCAATGGACAGCGCCCCTTCACTTAGACCGTGGCGATACCCCGCCATTAAAATGTCCTATGGGAATCAGCGTCCCCCCTCGTACATGAAACTCTTCTTGGCGAGACCCACGAGCCGCCACAGTCGGGTTTTGCCCATGTATGGAAACAACCGCCTTGAAGTTTTTCCAAAGATCTGCATTTTACGGACATAGTTCGTGTCCCCGTAAAATTCATGACTTTATGACTTTGTCATGCGTTTGCTTGCGTCTCATGCCCCCCACATGAATGCTTTAGGAAGCTTCAGTTAGCTGACCTTCTAAACTTTTTGTGCCGAAATTACGTATAGCTGGAATTGATCGTCGATTGTACTTTCGATTCACTGGTTTCTTTACCTCCTAAATGTATTCAAATCCCTTCACGGCCTTCCATTCCCCCAATTATGGTCCTAATTTATTGTATACATAGTGGTGATATGGATGGTGTTTATATTGGAAAAAGAGGGTTACAACTGATTGCGAGCCTCCACCGTTTGGGGGCATCACTTTTTGACACCCCACCCGTTACGCATGGAGATACACATGTAGCTTCGACAGAATTTGTTCACCAAAGCATGCCCACCGAATTCAGCCTTACCGGCACGTATCTCATTAATTTTAACCTCCATTCAGACAATAGACCGCAGGCGAAATTATTTGCGACGGCCGTCCCTCTGTTTGAGCAATTTTCGAAAAATGTGCGTCGTCACCTTTCTTGCCAAAAATTGTGGAAAGCTGAATTTTTCGCTCCCCGGAGATCGGAAGGGAACTTTCATCGTGCGGTCGACTGTTGGCGAATCGAAAGGGCTCGTCTGTTTTCCAACGGCCTTTCATAAAGCGTTCTGAGCATGCCATTTTCAAAGCGGTCATAGGTTGCTACTCATTTTTGGGAATTGACGGCAGTTCGCAAGGCCCCGGAGCGGCCAGTGGGTGCCATTTTTCGTTTACTTGTCCCATAGTGATTATGCAGCCATTCTCATGGCAAAATCGCGGGCCGGGCCGAGAAAAATTTGTTAACGGGCCGGCCCGGGCCGGCCCGAAATTTTTTTTTGTTATTTTTGATTTTTACATAGAAATAAGGCATAAATTTTTGGTCGGACCCGGGCCGTGAAAATTTTGTCAGCGGGCCGGCCCGTTGCCATGGTTGCTCCGATGTCAGGGAAATGAGTGGTTTACTTTGGTTGAGACAAAATTGATGAACGACCGTGGGTCGAAAACTTTGCTTGCCGATGGTTTTACGCGTGAATATTCTTATCCTACTTACCCGTGAATATTCTGATTTCTTCTGTTTCAGTTCGAGTACACGAGGGACAAATTGGACTTCATGCGAGATTGGTGGGCGGAGACGAAGGAGAGCATGAAGCTGCCGTCGAAGAAGGCCACCACCGACGACATTAAGGTAAGGAACTAATGTTCAAAGCTTTTGTCGGGCTGGCCCGCACCACTTACGTTCTGCTTCAAGCAGGCTTTCGGGCCGGCCCGTGGTCATATCGGTTATATTTTTCGGCTGTTCTGACTAGAATCTTTCAGAGTATTGACGCCGCTGTGCGAGTTGAAGGAGAACTGCAGATTTTGACGCCCGAACAACTCACCCTTTTCGACGGAACCAGGGCGTCTAGGTGGGATTTGGCACAGGCAATTTTGAATTTTTGGGTTTTAGGCCCGTTTACCTTGCTATTCTGGGAAGGGTATTCGATGTGGACAAGGGGAAGAAGCACTACGGCAAGGGAGGAGGATACCATTTCTTCGCTGGTCAGTGGAAATGGAATGAAAGAGTGCTCTATTGCTAAAACAATGCTGCAACGCGAATTCTAGTATTTGGTTTTTTACGGTTGTTTTGGTTGTCGGGACCTGCAAGCATTATGGTTGCCTCAATTTGTGTTACAGTTTCCCCTGTAATCTTTAGCTGTCTTACAGTAATTCTGGTAACTTGAGACTACTGTATCTTTGTAGCCTAAGTGGGCGTCAAGGCAACTCTCGTAGCCTCAGGTCGCGATTTAGTCAGCCTGGTTGGCTCAGGTAGCTTGTTTGTGGGTACAGATAGCCTCAGGCCGCATTACAGTAATCTTGATATCCGCCTTACAGTAATTTGGGGCGTCAGATCGCGTTACAGTAACCTTAGTAGCATGTGTCGCTTTACAGTAATTCTAATAGCCCTACACCGCGTTACAGTAAACCTGATAGCTTAAGCTTGTGGGTACAGTAATCGTGGTACCCTCAGGCCGCGTTTCATTAATTCCAGTAGCGACAGATCGCGTTACAGTAATCATTGTAGCCGACGTTACAGTAACCCTGGTAGGCTCAGATTGCGGTACAATAACCCCTGTATTCGTAAGAAAAGTTACACTAATCGTCAAAGCTCCAGAGTATTCTACGGCGACTCTGGTAGCCTTAGGCCGCGTTGCAGTAACCGTAGTTTCAGTAATGCTGGCAGTGTCAACTCACGTTACAGTATTACTTGTAGCCTTAGGTTTCGATAAAGTAACTCTGGTAGCTTCAGTTGGAGTTACAGTAATCCTGGTAGCCGGGGTTCTCAACGGGCCGACCCGTGAGAACTCGTTTTTCGGGTCTAACTGTGTTCAAACTCAATTTTTTTTTATTAAAAACGAATATGAAAGATGAACTGATTGCTTTTTTTTTAGTTGAAACAAAGTTAGACCCGAAAAACCTGTTTTCTCGGGCCGGCCCGTTGAGAACCCTCGGGTAGCCTTAGGCCGCTGAAACCATGTTCGCGAGGCCGTAAAATTTTAATTTCCAGGCCGCGATGCGACACGTGCCTTCGTCACGGGCGACTTCTCAGAGAAGGGACTCATCGACGACACGGAAGGCCTTTCCCACGATGATCTCCTAGGTAAGTGTACTCTTCCAATCTTTTAATGTACCCTTCCAGTCCTTTAAAGTGCCCTCCCAGTCCTTTAATCAACCGTTACAGTCATTTGATCTACTCATTTCAGTCCTTTAATGTACCCCTTCCACGTTCCCTGTCCCCTGCAGCCCTTTGACCCCGTTTCAGTCCGATAAGCTCCCACTAATTCCTTATTTTCAGGCATCCGAGACTGGGTCTCGTTCTACGAGAAGGACTACACCCCGGTCGGAGTGGTCGTGGGGCGATTCTACGACGCCGATGGCGAGCCCACGGAGGAGCTACGGCAGGTCCTGGCACGAATGGACACGGCGATCGAATTCAAAAAGTCGAAGGCGGCCGAGGCGGAGGTCTTCCCGCCGTGTAACTCCGAGTGGCACCACAACAGCGGAGGACGAGTGTGGTGTACGACGAAGAGTGGAGGAATCCAGAGGGACTGGGCTGGAGTACCCAGGTAGGTAGCTTTAGATGCTCCGGGGATAGCCAAAACACCCTAAATCTAAAATGTTTTGAGAGCGACCTGAGGTTCCAACTTTTAATATACCTCAGTCCTGTAATCTACCCTTACAGTCTTTGAATTAACCCTTCCACTCATTTAATCAATGATCTAAGCGGGCTTATGTTGCCTCCAGAGCGGCCTGTGGTTACCGCAATGAGCGGTTTGAAGGTCTACAACCTTTTGAATTCAGCCTGAGGTTGCTCCAAGTGCTCCAGAGTAGCTTGAGATTCCCCTTGTGAACGCGGCCGTAGCCTGCCCAATGCGTTCAAGGGCGGCCGGAGATGTCCTCATTATTAAAGCCGCCTAAAGTTTTCACAAGCATGTGTGTGTGTGTGTGTGTGATTTTTAAAAGTTTGTGACAGCCTAACGCTGCCATAAACTTTCCATAGCGACCTGAGTTTCCCGTTTTCAATGCGGCCTTAGGTTGCCTAAAGTGTTCCAGAGCGATCTGAGGCGTCCACTGGAATTCCAGAATGGCCTGCGACACCAAGTTCTCTCGCGCGGCCGGAAGTTACGCAAATTTTAAGTGCGACCTGTCACAGGCACCCTGTGTGTTTTCATAGCTGTCCAGGGCGGCCTGAGGTTGTTACAAAATTTCTAGAGCGGACTGATGGTCGCATATTGAAGCGACCATAGGTTGCCCGTGTTTCGAGGCGGCTTCATGTCGTCATGCTCTTTATGATACGGCTTGAGAATTATCTAAAGCGGCCTAAGGTTTGCACAAGTTTTCACGACCGGGGTTCTCACGGGCCGGGCCGTTTGGAAAACTTTGGTCGGGCCGGCCCTGGTCGGCCCGGTCGGCCCCTTTTACCCTGAACCACCTAGTCAGATTGCCACCCACACGACCAGGGTTCGATCCCGGTCGGCGACATTTTTTTTGTACGACTAATATTAACGTATATGTTAGTAACAAACATTATTAAGCTCTTTAAAGCTGTTAAAAAATTATTGTACCGATTTACACAAAATTTAAAATTAAATTTTTTATAACCGGGCCGACCGGGCCGGCCCGCCATTTGAGAACCCCGTTCACGACGACTGCCAGTACTACATACTGGGGTTCCATATGTTTTCAAGAGCGGCCTGAGGTTGTCAAAAAATTTCTAGAACGGCCGGAGGTTGGCCCATTTTCAACGCGGCCATAACAAGTTTGCACCGGTGTTCCAAGGCGGTCTAAGGTTGTTATAAGCTGTCCGGAGTGGCCCAATGTTGTCACAAGTGTTTCAAAGCGGCCTGTTGTTGCCACTGCCGTTTCCAGACCCAAATTCTAGTTCTGGGCCGGCCCGAGAGGACCTTGGCTAGCTTAAAATGACTTTGTAAATTGTGAAATTTCAGATTGTTGGTGGACAAATCGAGCAATTCGGAGAGATGCGTCTGTGTGAAGAACTTCGGACCGGGACTATCAGGACAGGCGGCGAAAGGAGCGAATCGAGGAGACCTCGACCACCCATCGCTGAAGGTGAGACTGGGAAAGAACGGTGGCAACCTAAGGCCGCTGGGCAGCGCTTATGGCAACCGTAGGCCGCATTGGAAAACTTGTAATTATCTTGGAAACTCGGGCCGCATTGAAATACGACAATCTCATTCTAGCGAGTAAATCTTGTGAAAACCTCAGCTCGCTGAGGTAATTGGTAACCGTAGGCCGAACTGGGAATTTTATGGTAATATTGAAATTTTGCGGCATCCTTAGGCCGCTCTGGGCAGCTCACGGTTTGGCAACCTTAGGCCGTCCCGGAAATCTTGTGGCTTCGTCAGGCGGATGTGGGAAAGCTTTTGGCAACCTAAGGCTGCTTCAGATGTAGGCAGTCAGTCTGGAAACACCCGAAGACCCGACGGCTTTATTTACTTATTGTTTAGCAAATTAAGCCGGGACTGAAAAATAAGATTGCCGCTTTGTGGTAGTCTCAGGCCGCCGAGAGCAGGTAAAAACCTGGAGCTAGTGTTGTGTTCAGGTTTACAGGGTTATGGTCACCTCAGGCCGCTTTAATCGGGTATATGGCCGCCGCCAGCAGCCTCAGGCCGCTCTATACAAGCGGTACCTATTGCCCAGGCCGCTTCGAGCACATTATGGCAATCTCAGGCCGCCTCCTACCTAGAAAAATTCTCTTTTTAGCTCTACGACAACTGCTCTCCCACGTCGAATAGCTGCAAACTCGACTCCTAAGCCCTTCACCTGTGCCTCTTTCATCTCTCCCTCCCTCCCTCCCCTCCTCTCTCCCCTCCCACTGCCCAGATTCGTTTCACTTTTCGCCCTCATTTCCGCTCGATCCTCGCCATTTCCCAGTACTTACACAATCTCATAAGGGTCCCATTTTAGCTATGTGTGCCTTAGTCGCCCCCGTGTAATTCCCCAGTCTGCTCCCCTCAGTTTGATGGCGCTCCCTCGCCTAGGAGTTTTTTTTTTACGCTGGCGTATGTTGTAAGTTATGCACAGAGATTTTATTAAAATCGATATGAGCGGTGTTTTGAAACGAAGAACTGGCCGTGGCAACCTCAGGCCGCTCTGGAACGCTTATGACAATGCCAGGACACTCTTGAAGACTCGTGGAGCCTTGTTTTTTTTTTTTTTTGAAAACCTCTTGGGCCGCCCAGAAATTTGAAACCGCACACCGCTTTGAAACCTCAGGCCGCACTTTGAAAGTAGGCTCAATATGCGGTGTTTTGAAACCAAGGGCCGTGGCGACCTTGGGCCGCTCAAGGAAACGTGACAACCTTAGGCCGCTCTGCAAGCTGTGTGCCAACCTCAAGTCTCTCTTGAAAACAGCGCAGTTTGGAAAAAGAAAAGTCTCACAAACAAAGTCATAGATCGAATTCAAGGTGAACAGAAAGACAAAAATGAACTCTATTATTATTGAATCTTCATTAATGTCAATCTATCGGTAACCCATTTCCATTTCCGTGCAGCTATCATAATTTTCTTTTCTTTTATGTGGTTTTCACCTAAAGTTATTGTCATCAGCGGTTCAGATTCGTTATTTCTTGTAATTTCCCAGGAACGACGATTTATCATTTTGCAATTCTCTCCCAAGCTTTGAAGCGCAACTTCCATCTCCTCTTCTGTTATATTGGTTCTGTTACTTGCTACAATATTGACGACAGAGGAATCAGGATTAGATAGCAGATCCTGAAAAAATACAATGGAGAGATAGAGAACCAGAGAAAGAGACAGAGACAGAGGACGGAGAATTGAAGAAAGAAAAATGAGAACCTTAATATGTGCGGCATAATCTTCAGCATAAAGAGTACTCCCAATACATAGGCAGTTCTTCGCTTTGATTCCCAAAATACTCCTTGCTGGCCACACTGATTTGCGATCACCTACGACAACCTAAATTTCTGTTTAAAAATTATTTTTTTGTGGAATTCCACCGTGTTTATATAGCTCGTATTATAAGGAAACGTGTCTTCCGGAAATGAATTTATAGTATTAAAGCTTAAAATTTGGATTTTACCAGTCTGAAATAATTTCATTAAGATTAAATTCGACTTTTCACCTTTATAAGTTCAGACAGGAAAGGAGAATATTTGTCCGGCATATCGAGAAACAAATAGATTGTTTTCTCAACTTTTTGGCGAAGGAAGTTGCACGTTTCTTCAGTTATATGCTGAATTTGATTTATTTCTATTATTTTTTGTTGTAAATCATACTTCTTTCAATGCCGTGCAAAAATCTAGAGTGAATTTAACTTGTTTCGCAGAATCGAAAGGATAAAAAATGCCTTCACCAATAGAATAACTAGGCGTTGTTCGGAATCCGGTGGTCTAAAAATATAATGCGGGAAAACAATTATTATGAAACGTACATGAACTTCCAGCCAAGTTTCTTCGAATTTAAAGTTTAAATAATTGATTTTCTCACAAAAAAAAATAACCGAAATTACTTGTTTGTTGAAAAGTGAAATGCTGCTTGAAGTTGAACTGAAAAAAGTGTTAACACTATTCTTAAACGAGAAACCTTTTCGAAAACAGCTTTTTGGGTCACATAAGGAAGGTTTAAAAAATCAATAAAAGCCTTAAATTTTCAGTTTATAAATTTAAAGTGTGAAAATTACCTGCATTTTTATTTTAAGAAGGCTAGTAAATAATCAAAGAGTAATGGAGGGCAACAAAGCTATCATTTGAGTTAGCTTTTTGTAACGAGTAGCCGACTGGCTTTTCGTGGCGGGACCCAAGTTTTTGACGAAATAAGGTTGCAGCAAATGAGAGAAAAGCAAATGACGGATTTATGATTAAGTTAGGCGTTTTTGTATTGGCAGACGGAGCGAAATTCTTCATTCCCCTGCTCAGGCTGCAGTGGAAGGAAGGCTGCCCATTAAATTTTCTGTATTTCTCTCTCTCTCTCTCTCTTTCTCTCTCTCTCTCTCTCTCTCTTTCTCTCTCTCTCTCTCTCCAAACAGCTTCTTTGCAAAAGCGACAGATTTATCAGTCTTAACAACATGGTAACGTATCAACAACAAATGCACAACAATGGGAACGGGAATCTCACTAGCACAGCTGTCTCTCGAAGAGGATTTACGTACTTTTTTTGCGAAGTCTTTACGTCTATCGCGAAATCTTTTCGTGCAAAGAGCCAATTATCGATATGTCGATGTCACGAACCGACTTCTATTGTGAACTTGTTTTGCCTGAGGCTTTCACATACAGAGGCATAGACGCAGAGAGAGATTGAGAGAGATAGAGAGAGAGATAGAGAGAGAGAGAGAGAGAGAGAGAGAGAGAGAAAGAAAGAAAGAAAGAGATGACCTGATCGGTTGGAGAAAGGCAGAAGTAAAGAATGAGTGCAAAATGTTAAATCAGTTTATACATCTCGTCAAATCTCGTTCGGCCATTTTGGCTGCGTACTCGGCCTGAGTATTCTATATTACACGCTCCACTCTGGGAACAACATCGAAAACATTGGCACGTTGTTCCGAAATAGTTTTGGACAAACTATATTATAATCTACTTTGTGTTACACGCACGATTGAAACATAAGAGTTCTTGGGGTTCCGGTGATGACCTATACGCACCAAAGCGTTTTGTATTAGGAGAGATATGGGTAGATTGCGTAGTCAATTCTTTCCTATAATATGCTGTTGTTGTTGTTCACTGTTCCGCTGTGGCTCCAAACCGAAATTGATTTATTTCAACACACAACATGATCGGATTTTCAACAGCAGCACGCACATCATTTGCAGGGAGAAGAGCTCTTTCATGGGTTTTCCACAGACAACGCAGGTGGCGAGAGCGCACGACGGATGGTAGGCGTGGCCACACCTGTAAACAAAATATTTTGAAGCCTCGTAGTAGGAAAAGTTGAAGCCTCATAACTGGAAAAGTCGTGCTTGGTGGGGCTAAGAGAGTCCCCAATAAATAAAAAAAGCTGGTCATTTTATACAGTGCTAAGCTTATCAAAAAGTGCCATTCTTTAAAACACACCAGGACTTAAAAAGACTCCCTCCTTCCTCTTCGCAGACGCTGCACCTGTCTCCGTCCAGAACAATAGGAATTTCCGAGGCAACGGAGGCATTTTCCCAGAAAGAAGGCGGAAGAGGCTGGCGCTGAAACGTTCACAGTAGTGGATCACATTTGGGAAATAAAAACATTTTCCCTTGTGGAAGGCACAATAAAAGAGCCCCCTTATTCACATTGAGGGAACGAGCCAACTCATTTTTTGAGGGACGATCCAATTTCTCCCTACAAACAATATAAATCAATTTTCAAACTTCTGGAAGATCATATCGAATCCCCCCTCAGTTATCTCAGAACACTTTGGAAATGTCCAGTTAAGCTTTCTCCATCCTGTTGGAAAAAGGAGTAGTTTAGCCCCCATTTTCATGGGAAAAGCTCTAGTCGCCCCTCGCGACCCTAAATTTGAGATATGTAGCTGAAATGTTTTAAGGTAGCAACTTATGACCATAGGCTACTAAAGGACAAATTTGATTTAAATCTGCGTATTGCCGCAGGCGATACGGCGAAGGGATGGGGTAGCCGGCGGGGGGAGGGACAAACTCGCGTATTTCCGGCGGCGTAGATACCTTGTTCATGTGTGCTCTCATTTTACTCCTAGAAAAAAGTCCAACCCAGCAACCACCCCTTGAGAAAAGCATCAGTTTAACTCCCCTATCCTATTTGAAAAGAACTAGTTTAGCCACCATCCTCTTTGGAGAAAAAAGGACCAATCCTGCCCCCATATTTTCGGCAAAGACCATTTTAGCTCTTTAAACTGCTTTGGAAAAGCCAACCCCCCCCCCCAAATTTTCTTGGGAAAAGGCACTTTGAAAGTAGGCTCAATATGCGGTGTTTTGAAACCAAGGGCCGTGGCGACCTTGGGCCGCTCAAGGAAACGTGACAACCTTAGGCCGCTCTGCAAGCTGTGTGTCAACCTCAAGTCTCTCTTGAAAACAGCGCACCGTGGAAAAAGAAAAGTCTCACAAACAAAGTCATAGATCGAATTCAAGGTGAACAGAAAGACAAAAATGAACTTTATTTTTATTGAATCTTCATTAATGTCAATCTATCGGTAACCCATTTCCACTTCCGTGCAGCTATCATAATTTTCTTTTCGTTTATGTGGTTTTTAGCTAAAGTTATTGTCATCAGCGGTTCAGATTCATTATTTCTTGTAATTTCCCAGGAACGACGATTTATCATTTTGCAATTCTCTCCCAAGCTTTGAAGCGCAACTTCCATCTCCTCTTCTGTTATATTGCTTCTGTTACTTGCTGAGATATTGACGACAGAGGAATATGGGTCAGATAGCAAATCCTAAAAAAAATTATATACGGTGGACAGAGAGAGAGAGAGAGAGAGACAGACGTAAATAGACAAAGAGAGATTTAGAGTGAGTGAGTGAGTGAGGGAATGAGTGAGTGAGAGTGAGAGAGAGAGATGGACAGAGACAGACAGAGAGAGAGAGAGAGAGAGTGAGTGAGTGAGAAAAGAACCTTAATATGTGCGGCATAATCTTCAGCATTAAGAGGAGTATTCCCAATACTTAAGCTTTTCTTCGCTTTGATTCCCAAAATACTCCCTGCTGGCCATACTGACATGCGATCACCTACGACAACCTAAATTTCTGTTTAAAAAAATTTTTTGTAACTCCACCGTGTCTATATAACTAGTATCATAAGGAAACGTTTTTTCCGGAAATGAATTTATTGTATTAAAGCTTAATATGTTGATGTTACCAGTCTGAAATAATTTCATTAGGATTAAATTTGCCTTTTCACCTTTATAAGATCAGATAGGAAAGGAGAATATTTGTCCGGCATATCGAGAAACAAAATGCTTGTTTTCTTAACGTTTTGGCGAAGAAAGTTGCACGTTTCTTCCGTTATATGCTGAATTTGACTTATTTCTATTATTTTTTTGTTGTTAAATCATACTTCTTTCGATGCCATGCAAAAATCTAGAGTGAATTTAACTTGTTTCGCAGAATCGAAAGGGTAAAAAATGCCTTCTCCAATTGAATAATGAGGCGTTGCTCGGAATCCGGTGGTCTAAAATTAAAATTTCGGGAAAAACAATTATTATTAAACGTACATGAACTTCCAGCCACTTTTCTTGAAAATTAAAGTTTAAATAATTGATTTTCTTGCAAAAAAGATGACTGAATTTGCTTGTTTGTTGAAAAGTGAAATACTGCTTGAAATTGAACTGAAAGAAGTTTCGACTTTTCTCATCACACGAGAAACCTTTTCGAAAACAGCTTTTTCGATCACATAAGGAAGGTTCGGAAAATCAATAAAAGCCTTAAATTTTGGGTTTATAAATGTAAAGTGTAAAAATAACCTGCATCTTATAGACGACTTTTAATAATTGAATAATAGAAACTGGAAGAGAATAAAGCGATCATTTGACTTGGCTTTTTATTACGGTAGCCGATTGGCTTTTCGTGGCGGGACCCAAATATTTCGACAAAACAAGGTTGCAACAAGTGATATAAAAGAAAATATGATAGATTTATAATTCAGTTAGGCGTTTTTTTCACTGGTTGATGGAGCCGGGTTTTTCAAATGACGGGCCGGTCCGAGGGATTTTGTTGAATTTTGGGCCCGAGTATAAAGAATAAAATTTTAATTTTTGTATAAATCGGTACAATAATTTTTCAAACTGTTTTAAATTACTTAGTAGTGTTTGCTACTAACATATAAGTCAATATTATTCGTTTAAAAAAGAATGTCACCGACCGGGATCGAACCCTGGTCGCGTGGGTGGCAATCTGACTGGGTGGTCCAAGGAAAACAAGCCGGGCCCGTTTTTTTTTCAGCGGCCCGGCCCGTGAGAAACCCGGATGGAGCGAAATTCTCCGCCCCTTTTCCCTCTGTCTGTCTGTCTCTCTCTCTCTCTCCAAACGGCTTCTGTGCAAAATCAACAGATTCATCAGTCCTAACAACATGGTAACGTATCAACAACAAATGTACAACAACGGTAACGAGGATCTCACTAGCACAGCTGTCCCTCGAAGAGGATGTGCTCCTTGTGGAACACGAAGAAGAGGAACGGGTGATCGGCGATGAACTTCACGTAAACCGGAGGGGGAGGAGCAGGACCACCGCCCCTGAGGCAGGCAAAGGAGACGGCACAGGCGCGCGTGCCCTTCTCGTGCCCTTCACAACTCAATATTTTTAAGTGGTGTTTGTTGTAAAACATAGTTCTACTCGCGCAAAACATATTGTGAAAAAGAGGATTCGAACTACCCTATATAAATTTTGTATTTTTTTCATGGCCGAGTGGTTAAGAGGTCGGATTGGCAATTCGAAGTTACCCCAGTTCGATCCTGCACTTACAAAACTTTGTTGGCTCAAAATTGGTCAATAACCTTCCATCGGCCAATATTCAACATTTAAATTTTTTTTAGAGCGATATCGATATTTCGACCTGGGTTACGGTAGAATTTTTTTTAAAATACAAAATTGGCCGAAAAAAGTGAATATAGTTGTTCTGAAAGTCTTTGGCATCGATACTTCAAATTTTACACTGAAACAACGAAATTGTTGTGTACTCCGGCAACGGAGTCCGAAAACCTCGAAAAAGTGAAAATTTACGTTTCAAATTGCAGTTTTTCGCCCTTTGACATTAAAGCCCAAAAAACTCGGTGACCATCATGACAATAATGGACTTCAGGACTGGTAAATTTGAAGGCCGGCCCGTGCCGACCCGATTCGGCCTGGGCCCGATTCTTTAAGGAGCGGGCCGGCCCGGTCTCGTAAAAACAATTCAAAATTTGGGCTCGGCCAGGGCTTGGGCCAAATTTTCACAGTGCGGGCCGGCCAGGCCTTTGCCAGCCCTGATGTTCTTTGACTCCCAAGGTTTCCGTTTTTGATCACGAAAAAGCTCACTGTTTATAGGTCAAAAATATTTTTCGCGAAAGTAATTCGAACCATAGATGGACATGAGGTGGTCTGGTACCTACGTATTTCGGGGTTTGGTTGAAAATGGTAGGGAAAATGATCTGGGGGGCTTATGTTGAGTCCGAGGCTCCATTTGGGGGCTTACGGGTCGAACCCCCTAAACACTTGATGTCCAGGTATGATTCGAACTCGTTTTGAACCAGTTGTCAGCCAATTCCTGCCAACTTTTCCTAGGGGTCTTATACAGGCCGCTTGATTCTTACAGAGACTGCTTTTAATACTCCTACCTCGATGACGGCCTTGTGAGCCAGGTTGGAGATGAAGAGCTCCGGCTTCACTCCCGTGGGGAAGGCGATCTTCTCAAAGTCAGCGCCCGTTCCGAAGGCCTCCTTGATGCCGAGTTCCTTCAGAATCTCGCACAGGTCGACCTCCTTTGTAATGGAGAACTTGGGAATGGTCATCTAGAAAAAAGACGCTATTTTCACCATCGCAAAAATTTACCTCGACGTTTTTGTACGCGTCCTTGTTCTGCAGGATATGAAGGATCTTGTCACTGGTGAGGCCCTTGCGAACGGCGTCCAGAGTGAAACTAAACAGGTATAGTCATCCTAGTTCCATCCGATTTTGGGCACTACGTACTACATTTTCGGAAACACGCTTTTTGTTGTTCTTACCAGGGATGGCACGGGAGCGGCCCCTGCTTACACAAGGTAAGGGGGTATAGGCCCCAAAACGCAAAAGTTAAATAGGTTAGGCACTATATTTGTAAAATTCAGCTCCAAAAGCAAGAGTTAATGGGGGCTATTCCTTAATTCTCCGGGGTATGCATTCCATCTACGTGTATTAAAGCATTTCGTGGCATATTTTATGCTCTTTATTTGTTCCAAACAAGTTCAAATTACTTAAGTTTTTTTGTTACACGCCATAAGCATTTGATCCCGCTTAATAAAATTTTTTTTGACCTACCAAAATTGAATTTTTCCTGTTCAAATCGATGGAAAACTTTCGATTCCAAGTCGATTTTCGTCAGAATGGTCACGGAGTTTTTCGGACTTTCATTTTTGAAAACGTGCAGAAAAAACTTGCGCATCTTTCTGTCATAGCGGCGTTTTCGACGCTTTCGTGTCAAAGGTCGGAAAATGCGAAAAACTGCAATTTCAAACGTAACTTTTCATTTTTTTTCGAGGTTTATGGACTCCGTTGCCGAAGTACACACGACCGCTTTTGTAAATTTACAGTACCCTACCGTAACCCAGGTCAAAAAATCGATAATTAGCTAGAACATTCTGTCGTATATTGGCCCTAGGAAGGTTACTAACCAAATTTGAGCCAATTCTGAGACTATGACCTAATTTCTAAGACAGTAGCTTGCTCGAGTTTTTTTTAGAGACGGTGTCTTAAAAGCCCGTAAAAGGTTGTTAAAATAAAGTGTTTTTCGTTTTTCACCGTACGCGAACAAAGTAATAATCGAAAATTCGCGCCGCGCAAAACTTTCAAGCGGCGGAATAGAGACGCATTTTCTGCACCTAATTCGTTGAAAACTTTTTTTTTTTCACAACTTTCATAAATTTTTCGGGCAATGCCAAAATTGTGGGGCCAGTCAGTAGCCACCCTTGGCAAAAAAAAAACAGTATTTTCTATAGAATTTACTCCACACTTCGATAAATTTTTCACCATTTTCTGTAGTTTAGAAAACGAATATATAGAAAACCAACCCCGTTTTCGGGAGAAAGATGGAGAAGTGATATTCAAGTCCGCGGTAGGGAATGAACAGAGCCTGCATCTCCTCGTCTTCATGGTACTTAAGGTAATCCTTCCTGTGCATAAAGACCATCTAAACCTCCTCTATATCACAGTCGAGCGAAAATTATCACCTCTCGCGAACTCTTCGTCTCCTGGTAGAAGAGGCCCTTCTCCGTGTGCTTGAACGCGTCGCACCAGAAGGCATGCAGGTAAACGGCGTTGACGAGGATCATCCTCAAGGGCAGGTCGTCTGAAACATTTAACTGTACAACGGCTAAAGGTGAAGCTCACTGCTTTTGAACTCCGACTCGTCGATGACACTGGGGATCATGCCGTCGGTGGCGGCCTGGACGAACTTGTTCACAGCCTGAAGAGTTTTTTTTCTTCGATTGATCATGCCTAGTTTCTCAAGGGTTCATTTCCCAAGAGCCGGGGTTCTCACGAGCCGGCCTAGACCGAGCCATTTGGAAAATTTTGGTCATCCCGTATACCCTGGACCACCCAGTCAGATTGCCACCCACACCAGGGTTCGATTCCGGTCGGTGACATTCTTTTTGTACGACTAATATTGACTTATTTGTTAATAACGAATATGATAAAGTTATTTAAAACAGTTTTAAAAATTATTGTAGCGATTTATACAAAGTTAAAATTTTTCATACCCGGGCCGACCCAATAGATCCCTCAGTTCATTTGAGCGGGATTCTCAAATGACGGCCCGCCCCGGTTGGCCCGGTTATGAAAAATAAATTTTAAATTTTGCGTAAATCGGTACAATAATTTTTTAAACTGTTTCAAATTACTTAATAATGTTTGTTACTAACATATAAGTCAATATTAGTTGTACAAAAAAGAATGTCACCGACCGGGATCGAACCCTGGTCGTGTGGGTGGCAATCTGACTGGGTGGTCCAAGGAAAACGGGCCGATTCGGGCCGGGCCGGCCAAAATTTTCCAGCTCGCCCGGCCCGTGAGAATCCCGCATTTGAGAACCCCAGTTAATTGGATCTGATATTTTTGCAAGAATTGTTTGTTTTTAACATATAAGTCAATATTAGTTGTACAAAAAGAAGTTCACAGAACAACTTTCGTGTGGGTGGGATGGTTTATTTAGGAATTTAGGGTAGCCGGGCCTAGGACCTGGCTTGTTCTGTTCAACCTTTTACATACCCTAAATTGGGGTAAGGATCTGCGGGGGGGGGGTGCGCCGGGGAAAATCGGGACCCTGAGTCAGGAGAGGGGTTTTCGGGGGGGCCCGCAGGGGGAGGGGGCAAAAATTGTGTCCTCGAAAACGCGTAAAAACGGGGGGTTCCGCCGGCCCACCGGACCCGCCAAAAAATCCGGGGGGCTCCGCCCGGACCCAGCCGCACCCACCAATTTAGGGTATGACCTTTTATTAAAAAAGAAAAGGTGCGTCACCGGCTATAATTGCATAAACCCGGTCCCCAAAGCCATTTTTCCAAAGAGGTCTCATAGCGACACATTGAAAGTAGTAAAAAAAATTGGATGGGGGCTTTCATTTCTTCCGAAGCACCATTTGGGGGACCTACGCATCGAACCTCCTCCCCAAACGCCCCCTGTCCATCCACGCTTCTTATACCCACCGTAGCCGAGCGTTTTCCATCGTTAAAATCGAGCTTCATCGCTTGGGCAAAGTACTCCTTCCCGATCTTCTCCAAGTAGTCCTCCTTAAGTTCGTAATTCTGGCTGAAATTTCAGCGATTGGTATCACAAGTTAAGTAAATCCTACCTGACAAAGGCGCAGGTGGCGATATAGGCATGCGCTCCGAATTGTCCGCCCCTCGAATTCTTCTGGAACAGACCGGCCATCACCTTCGAATAGTACTCGTCCGTCTGCTCATCGGTGACGCCTGCAAAGTGAATTTTATTCCCAAAAATGCATTTTCCTAAAGGGTACTTTGTGTAGAATGTCGTAGGTACCATAGATGCTTGCGGTACCTTCGTAATTTGGCGTTTGGTTCAAAATTGCAACCGAAAATTAACGGGGGACTCCTATCGTCACTGGGGGGGGGGGGGAGGGGGGGGGTTACGCAGCGAGGCCCCAAACCATCCCGGTTCAGTCGTGGAATGCACGATTTCTCAAAAATAGTAATTTTGAACGACCAAACTGTATAACCCGTCCTGAAATTTGCAAGAATCCGCTGGATTACACACAAAAATGTCGCAGACGAACGAACTCCCGCCACGAAAACCAGCTGTCACTGAGCCAAACGTTAAATTTCTGCGAATGTGTGAAATACGCACATTTGGCAGGGGATTGGCAGGTCCCAGGAATCACACAATTCACTGACCCTGCTAGACGCGACCGCGCGCGTCCAAGCGAGATAGGGTGGAAAATTCGGAGGGCGCAGACAGACAGGAACTCTCTTCATTTTACATGCTATTTCGCCGCTAAATTAATGTGTTAGCTGTGCCCTCCATTTTCCCATGATCTCCCACATGAAGCGGATATTGAGCTGCATTTATCCTGAGGTGTCCAAATTTACGAAAAGGGGTGGGGTTTGGCGAAATGCCAGACCCTATTCGGAATGAAGCAGAGTCATTAACACCGGGAAATGCCCTGTTCTTGAGGTTTCGGAAATTTAAAACACCCAAACGGTGTCATGGTACACAGAAAATGTAAATTTCGGGCAGGTATGCATGTCATGAGTGGTTTCTGACCGCCCACTATACAGAGCCAACCCTCTGCACTTAGTTTTCTTTACCCACCTTGCATTCCTCGCAAGAGGGCGTTCTTGATCTCCTTCTTGGTCTTTCCATTGGCTCCGGCATGGAGGACGGCCAGGGTGAGGGCGACGGAGAGGGGAGAGACGACCACCGACTGGTCGGGGGGAAGGAGGGAGAGAAGGGAGACGCCGAAGGCAGTCTCGGCCTTCAGGAACCTGAAAATTACAGGTTTCTAAGATCAATTTCCAAGCAAAAATGCCAAATTAAAAAAAAACGAACCTATCCTCTCCAGGAGGCGACTTGGTGGAATCCGGGCGATTACTCATCGTGGCGCTGAAATTGGGTAAAATTTAAAAGAAAGCAGTTTCTAAGTAATAAATAAGATTCAACTATGTTTAAAAATGAAAAATTAAAGGCAAAAAAATATTTTAATTGTAAACACGCAGTGTGCGCAAAATAGGAAAAAGGGCAACGATAATTTCCTTACGTAAGACCGGCGCGCCGTTACCGTTAACCGTATAGCATGTTTACTGCCTGAACCTTTGACATTTTTGGACCGATTTAAGCTAGCCTGGGGGGTTGTTTTTTGTTAGAAACTGTGAAAAAGATTTTCCTACCTTCGCATATGCCTTGAAAATAAAAGTATACAAATCCCAACTCTAGATTTTTTATCTTTTGTAAGGGTGTTTTTTTTTTTTTGCAAGCCTACACTTTGCACGGCGGGGCCCCGGGGTACTCCAGAGGCCCAGCTTCTGGCACTTCCGTTTGGTGTCAGATAGAGCACAATTACATTTTTTTGCATATTTTGAAAAAAAATTAAATTCCAAAAAACTTAATGATGAAAATCCACTTTGAAACAGAAATTTTGAATCGATTTGACATGAAAAAAATCAATTTTAATAGGTAAAAAAACTTTTTTTTACAAGTTTGCTCCAACCGTTTTCAAATTTCTCAAAATATACTCCTCGCCCACGGACCTTTCCAAAAGTTTCGATGACCTGCACATCTAACGCGCGAAATAATGTGCAAGTCGCGGAGACGCAGACAAAAAGCCGCTTGTTTCCCGCTGCCGGTTAGGAAAGCTCGCTGGGCGACGAGTATATATTTTTTTAACGTCAGAAGCATTTGCATCTGTTTGATCAAAAAATATTTTTAAAAAATGAACGAAGTATGCCACATAAACTATGTGGTCGTTGAAAAAAACACAAAAATTGATCGAAAACGTTTTATTCAATCAATCCGGGAGCTTCCTAAGCCAATGCATCAAAGTGAATGTAATCATCAGTCCAGATAACATTTAAGTAGGGAGCTGTTCCGTTATGATCTTTAATAGACCAAACCCCCCACTCATTTACTTCAAGGAGGGATATATCCTTAGGAATACAGTTTTCTCCTAGTTCATTCAGTAGAAAAGTTTCTAATTCTTCGAAGAGTTCCTCGAATACATTTATTTTGATCGATGGTGGTGGCTTCAGAACGAATTTCAAGTCCTGGAATTTCAAGAGTTGATTTTAAGAGAGAGAGAGAGAGAGAGAGAGAGAGAGAGAGAGAGAGAGAGGCAGAGGCAGAGGCAGAATCAGAGGCAGAGAGACAGAGAGACAGAGAGACAGAGAGACAGAGAGACAGAGACCAAGTCACTTTTATAACCATTAAAATATCATCCAAATTTATTTCTCTTTCAATCCTCAGCTGTTTCTTCGCTTTAATCCCCAACAAATTAGTTAGCGACCATTGTGATGAATTAATTACACGAACCTAAATTACCCTAATTACTTTATATAACCAATTAACCTCATTGATACAACTGGTGTCGTATGGAAATACTTCTCTTGGAGGCGCCTGGAGTAGGTTAAAACTGATTGTATTGGTATTAACAACCTAAACCTTTATTTTTCAGACAAATTTCTTTGATTCACCTTGATTAAGTCGTTGAGGTCTTTCCAAAAGTAATCTGTTAACAGTTTTACCTCTACATGTTTCGAACGGACATTGCGAATGATGAATTCGAATATTGTGGAGTCAATTAACTAAAAATATTGTTCATAAAAGAGTTACAGTAAACGTAACCCTGGTCATCTAGCGTACGAAATGCCGTGTTACTGTAACCAGGGGCATCTACCGTAAGAGTTACAGTAACTCAGAGTGGTCTAGTATATGAGTTACAGCAACCCGAAGTGTTCCAGCGTAAGAGTAACCCAAAGTTTATACCCTAAAGGTTACAGTAACCCGAAGACACCTAACTTACTAGTTACAGTAACCCCGAAGCCACCAGCGTAAGAGATACAGTAACCCCGCGCCATCTACCGTGATAGGCGGTGGTTTCAGGACGTATTTCATGTCCTGGAAACTTAGGAACTTTTTTAAATTATCGGGAGAGAGAGGCAGAGCATTGAGAGATAGAAAGAAAAAGAGATCAACTCACTTCGATAAACGTCAAAATATCGGCCAAAGTTATTTCTCTTACAATGGTCAGCTGTTTCTTCGCTCTAATTCCCAACAAACTTTTCATAGACCATTGTGAAGAATTAGTTACACGAACCTAAATTATCTTAAAGGAGAAGGACCGCGTAAGAAAATATTTTCTGGACTTGTGATAAATGAGTAGATCTCATTCTTCTGATTCAGAAAAGTGTCCCATTTTCTCTTTTTGGAGCAAAATGATAAGACAAAAAAATTAGACGCTCCTGAAGTTTAGCCGAAACTATCGTTTGAATAGCGCGCAATTCTGCGTCTCCCTTTCCCCCGCGCTCTCTCGTCTTTCTCTGCCTTGTACAACTGCACCATTTGCATTGCTCGGCCGTGTATCGGACGTGTATCGGTTGCAGTCCAAAGCATATAAAAAGGATATGTTTCAGAATCGTGGTAACGGCATCTTTTCTATGAAGCTGTTATTACAAAGATTTGAAAATACTTTTTATACCGAATTTACCTCATTGATGAAAACTGTATGAAAAGCAACGTTAAAACAAAAAAGGGCTTTTTTTTAAAAATGGAAAGTGGCACATCGAACGACGAGAATATGAGTGTGTGTAAGATAGAGAGAGAGAACTCAAAAAACGACATGAGATAGAAAAGAGAGAGAGATATGAGAGAGAGAGAGAGAGAACTCAAAAAACGTATTTGAATCAACATTTTATTCAAACATTGTAAAATTCAAGCTGGAACTTCGAAATGAATGTACTTTTCACTCAAGATCACATTTAAATATGGAGCTATTTCCTTATGTCTTGTAATAGACCAAAACCCCCTCTCATTTGGTTCAAGGAGGGATTTATCCTTGGGAATGCAGTTTCCTCCTAGCTCATTAAGTAGAAAAGTTTCAAATTCTTCTAAAATGAAGGGAGTTTCGTCGATTACAGTTATTTTGATAGGTGGTGGTTTCAGCACGTATTTCATGTCCTGGAATGAGATTTGTTAAATAGATGAGAGCGCGTGTGCGTGTGCGTGTGCGTGTGCGTGTGCGTGTGCGTGTGCGTGTGCGTGTGCGTGTGCGTGTGCGTGTGCGTGTGCGTGTGCGTGTGCGTGTGCGTGTGCGTGTGCGTGTGCGTGTGCGTGTGCGTGTGCGTGTGCGTGTGCGTGTGCGTGTGCGTGTGCGTGTGCGTGTGCGCGCGTGTGTATGTGTGAAGAAACAGAGAGAGAGAGAGAGAGAGAGAGAGAGAGAGAGAGAGAGATAGACAATGGCATAACTTGAACTCACATGAACAAACATCCATACATCGTCAAGCGTAATTTTACTTTTTATAACAAGCTTTTTCTTTGCCCTAATTGCCAACAAACTTCTCAGCGACCATTGTGAGTGACCATTATTGAGAATACACACCTTAATTATTTTAGTTTTAGAAAAACCCCTAATTTACCTCGTCGATGAAACTTGTGTCGTGGGGGAAAGTGTCTTCCGGAGGGATGTCAATTTCAAAGCTTATTCTATCAATTTTCATTTGCTGAAAAAATTTGAAAATTAGAAAACGATTAATTCCACCTTAATGAAATCCACTAACGAAAAATCGCGAATTGTCGACATTTTCAAAACCAAAAGTTTCGTCTTCAGAACTACTTTCAGAATTACGTCGAACACAGTAGCCAAGTCGTTTCTGTAAATGGTTTCCAAGAGCACCTGCTCCGTCGAAAATTTGACTTGTTGTAGAATTGATGGCCTCACATAAATCCCAGAACCATAACGCAATACTACTTCGTTGACTGTCTAAAACAAGTTTTATTAGAATCCAGGGCACATACGGTAAGAGTTACTAACCTACCGTAAGAGTTACAGTAACCCGGGGTAACCTACGGCAAGAGTTACAGTAACCATTGATCACCTACCGTAAGAGTTACAGTAACCTTTGATCACCTACCGTAAGAGTTACAGTAACCTTTGGTCACCTACCGTAAGAGTTACAGTAACCTTTGGTCACAAACCGTAAGAAATACAGTAACCCGGAGTTACCTACCGTAAGATTTACAGTAGCCCGTGGTTACCCATCGTAAGAGTTACATTAACCGGGCGTAACCTACCGTAAGAGTTACAGTAACCCGGGGTAACCTACCATAAGAGGTACAGTAACCAGGGGTAACCTACCGGGAGAGTTACAGTAATCCGGGATAACCTACCGTAAGGATTACAGTAACATTTGGTCACTTACCGTAAGAGTTACAGTAACCCGGGGTAATCTACCGTAAGAGTTACAGTAACATTTGGTCACTTAACCCGGGGTAACCTACCGTAAGAGTTACAGTAACCCGGGGTAACCTACCGTAAGAGTTACAGTAACATTTGGTCACCTACCGAAGGAGTTACAGTAACCTTTGGTCACCTACCGAAGGAGTTACAGTAACCTTTGATCACCTACCGTAAGAGTTACAGTAACATTTGGTCACCTACCGTAAGAGTTACAGTAACCCGGCGTACCCTACGAAAATTTGGAAACACTTTAATACTTACGTCCACGGTGACAAATTGAGTTTGATAAGGAAAATTCAAATGTCGATGGTCGTCGCACAAAGAATATGCTAATTCACTCGACTGTTCAAATTTCGCAAACTGCTTATAATTTAGCTGAAAAAAAATCAAGTTTTCAAGTTTACAAGTAAAATCACCTTTTCAAGAATGGATCTTTGAATTGGATAAGCTAGCGTTGAAAAATTCACGTAATCCTGCTAATTGAAAGTTTTTTTTTGTTTTTATAAAGCGTGGAAAATTAAAAAAAATCGTTTACTCACCTGCATTATCGCTTATTTACTGGAGTTGAATGGAAAAAAATTGAGAAAGCGAATCAAATACCAGGAAATTTTAAAAAAAAAAATTGGAAAAAGCGACACAGACCGAAAACGCAAAATTGACCGCTTTTTTATATTTCGGATAGTTTCGACGCTTTTATCGCACTTTTTTTTGGCATTTACGAAAATCTGTTGGAAATTTGTATATTTTATAAAAAATTTCAAGTAAGGGTCAAGAAATTTCAAGTTTGGGGGCCTGCACTTCCCGAGCCCCCCCCCCTCCCATTGAATCATAGGCGTCTGAAAAAAATTAAATAACGTTAAAAGTAAAAATTTACGTTTGAAATTGCATTTTCGCCTTTTTCGGACCTTTAGCACAACTGCGAAGAAAAAAGCGTAAGAAATCAGGTCGTAGTCGCAGAATCGGCTCACATTTTATATTTAACGGGACAGTAAGGGGGCTTTTCACTTCATTTTCGATCGGAAATTATTCGAATAAACTGTGCTAAATTGTCTCGCACTTTCCTAATTTCCAGAAACATATCTTCCAATAAAAAGAAATTTCTTCTCAATAGCACGCCATGTAAATGCCTGACACGCAGGGCGTACT
>OZ059904.1:1263299-1288299 GCA_964057215.1 Oscheius myriophilus
ACAAATCAGACACATCTTAATTAAAAGTTATTTAGCAAAAAAATTTCACTAAACCTGCTCCAACTCGACGATTTCTACCTTTCGTGGATAGTGAACAAAGTAGTTTTATTCCATTTTTTTGTTACATATCGATCGATTTTATAGTTATGTCCCGTTAGTTTTACAAGAATGCTACAAACAAATAAGAATTTTCACAATTGGGCTCAACGAAACAAAAGGAGGATTGAAATCCACCTATCGAATCTGCATCATATTCGACTTTGTACAAGTGAGACATAATTTTAAACTTTAAAAAAATATTTTAAATATAATTATAGTAATTTTGTTTAGAAGAATGCGAAAATGAGATTCAATTAGCAATTGTGATTTCAAAATGGGTTCAATTGGAAACGGGAAATTACGAAAATATGGCAATTTTGGAAAAGACGGCATCGGTTGATGATTGTGTTTTTATGGAATTGGACTATTTCGTCTTTAGTTTCTTTTTTCTTGTAAGTTCTCTCTCTCTCTCTCTCTCTCTCTCTCTCTTTCTCTCTCTCTCTCTGTCTCTCTCTCTCTCTCTGTCTCTATATTTCTCTCTATCTCTCTACCTCTGTGTCTCTTTGCCTCCCTGCCTCTCTTACTCGCTCTCTCTTTCAATCACTATTTCAGTCAAAAATTCGTCAAGACCTCATTATGGATTTTATCAACAAAGTCCACATTCGTGGTTATCACGTAATGCTCCACGGGAATTCATATTTCCATCAAGTCATACGTTTCCTTCGACCGACGAAAGTCGACGTTTTCAGCTTTCCCATACCGCCTAGTCAACTGCTACTCAGCCCGATGTTGACTCGAGCAAAACTGGTATGAGTGAGTGAGAGAGAGAGAGAGGAGGGAGAGAGGGATAGAGAGATAGAGAGAGGGGGAGGGAGAGAGGAAAACCGAAAGTTAACTGTCTGCTCACGGACTTGCTCAAACAAGTTTGGGACTACAAACGTGTAACTTTAGACCAAAAAATTTTCATTAACGCGCGCTCTCTCTCAATCTTTCTCTATTTCTAGACCATAAAAAATTATACAGGATTGGAGCATGGCAGAGTTCCGAGAATTTTTGAAAATGTTTCATCTGGGATATCCCGAGACAGCCCTTTAAAAATCGGTCTCTGTAGAACTTGAGCAACAGCCCGCAGGTCATGGGAAAAAATTCGCTGCCTTAAAAATGGCCCAAATTTTGAATTAAAAGGGAAAGACCTCGTGAAATTGATTTTTCAATTCTTTGTAATAACAATTCCTCGAATAGATACCGTTGCCACGAAACATACCCCTTTTATAGTTGTCGCCGAATTGGAGCCAATAAAATTAGATTGTTCTAGTGATCCTCTGTTGACATTGAAATTCGTAGTCTAATCACTAGACGACAGAGCATGCTTTGCACATTTGCGCAATTACCAAATAATTTCATTTTGGCGACAGCTATACATGTTTTGGACTGCAACCGGCTACACGGCCGAGCAATGCAAAGGGTGCAGGTGTACAAGGCAGAGAAAGACGAGAGAGCGCGGGAACAAGGGAGACGCAGAATTGCGCGCTATTCAAACGATATTTTCGCTTAAACTTTGCTCCAAAAAGAGAAAATGGGACACTTTTCTGAATCAGAAGAATGAGATCTACTCATTTATCACAAGTCCGGAAAATGTTTTTAACGCGGTCCTTCCGCCACGTGGGTGACGATTTGACTAGGTGGTCCAAGTAGACGGGCCGAAGCGGCCGGGCCGAGAATTTTTTCAAGTCGGCCCGGCCCGTGAAAACTTTATCCGGTCAGACGTGTTTTGAGGTAATCGCATTTGAAGACTTGACTTGATGACTGGCGCGCGGCCTCTGCTTTGTCCCGAGCGCGCCTTGTAGCGCCAATTGCGCCGCGGCTATGTGGGAGACATCGGGACAGGTGCCTCGTCTTTCGCAAGTACCTCAATCGCGTTAGGGCAACCTGATTGCCTTTTCGAGAGAATTTCGAGCAGCAATGCGCTGTGAGAAATAAAGATAAGACGCAAAGAGATAACATGAAGAAGATGGAAAATGCCAGAAAGAAAATCCTTTTTTCAGGAGCGTCTTTCTTTTTACCCTAGTTCTACCCACATTGAAGAGTGCCTCACGAAAATTATACCTCATTTTCCAAGTGTAGCCGTGATGGATCTGAACATTCTTTGCACTACGGAGTATCTAAAGCATATTTTAAAACTAATTAATGTAATTTGTTGTTAGTCTTAGCCTAAACATTTTTTCAGGGTGTACACGAACAAAAAATTGTCAACAGAAGCCTCTCTGTAAAATTTCTGTTACATCCCTCTTCCACATTCGACGACTGCCTTGCAATTTTCGAAAACGGAGGTTTCGATTTCGAAAACAAGAATTGGAATCCCGTCTACTCTGGGAAAAAGAAAGTCTCCGAAACGGAAAACTTGGCTTTCACTTTAGTTCCTTTTTTCATATCTGACAAACCTCGAGTTGCTATACATTTACGCGAGTCGGTTTGCTCAAAAATCAGTTATCGTACCTTGACCATTCGATATGATGTTGTTCCAACTCATTACGACTGTCTTGATTTCTACGAGAATCGCCAGTTTGACGATTCGTTTGATAACACCTCCCATGATCCAGATGAGACAACCCTTTAGATAGTTTTTTTTGTTGCGATTTGTGAAAATAAATTCATCGGTTTTTTTTCGATGTTGGTATAGAAGAAACACCAATCATAATAAAAAATGTTGAAAGTGAAAAATTAAAGGGACCATCAGGGTCCTTTTTGAAGTTTATTTTAATTAATTAATTTAATTTAGTTGATCAATTACCCACTTATCATTTTCAACTCCTTTTTCCTAAAAAGCCGTAATTTCAAATCAAAACTCAAAATTAATTTTTTCCAACGGGCTCCAGCTTACGTTTTTTCACACCATCTGCCCGCTGTCCAAGGTGAAAGCCGCAGGGGATAAGGATCTTCCGTCGACCTTATAGCCAACTGGTTAGCGCCGGTAGCTGGTAACCAAACGGTCCCAGGTTCGGTTCCACTCTCGTGCAAATGGTTTTTGCTGACAAAGGGAAAAGTAACTGATAAAGTCGTACTGTTGTATTCTGACGTTGGTTTTGTAGAAAAAAGGTCCCTGATGGTCCCTTTAAGACGCGAAGTCTGTAAGACTCGAGCGGATTCACAGGTCGGTGGTCCCAGAATTTCAAAATGCTCCGATTTTCATGAAACGCTAAAAAATAGTCTCTTTGGACCTAAACCTTCGAAAAATAAAAATATGTTATAATTAATTTTTCATATCTCGCTTCAAAGTGGTGTTATTTCATTTTTAAAAACAGCAATCAAAAGCTCACTTTATTTCAAAAAAGTTTCTTTTTAACGCAAAGTTTGTATCGTGTTCATAAAGAACTCAGTTTTTAAAAAATATCAACAGAATGTGAGTTTTGCTGTTTTTTCAGCAATCCAGAGTGCCGATCAGGCTCTGATTGTTTCATATTTGAAATTTAATTGTAATTTTAGTTCAGAATAGTATTTCTGCATGTTTGATATCGCGAACCCCAGCTATGCAATGCTCGTTTGAAAACTTCCAGTTTGCAAAGTTTTGACAAAAATCGGATAATTAACAAAAATGTAATTTAAAATAGAAAATTTGGTTCGGTAATTTTTGGTGGAATCTAATATTTTTTTTTAAGATCGTGTTAACATTTTTGTGCAATCCTATAAACAAAAAATCTTACTAGGGAATGCCCCCAGCAGATCGAGATGAGCTCTATGCCGTTTGAAAGAAAATTAAATTCTGAGTCGAGTAGTGAAGTTCAATTTTGCTAAACGGTTCTGGTTTTTGAGTATCGATCGATTTTCGCGGCGCTCGGCCCGCGAAAATGCCAAGCGCTGTCTCAAAAGCCGCGCCGGGCCAACGAAATTCGATCGATACTCAAAAACCAAAACCGTTTAGCAAAATTGAACTTTACTACTCAACTCAGAATTTAATTTTCTTTCAAACGGCATAGAGCTCATCTCGATCTGCTGGGGGCAGGTTGGTGGCATTCCCTAGTTAGTTAAAATATTTCGCTTTGTGGTGCCCAAGCGCACTGCCTCGCTTTTAAATCGAATTTTCGCTTTGCTGCCGCTTTTTTTCACGCCCTTTTTGTTACAGGCTTGTAATACATTATTTGAATTATTGTATATACAATTCTACAAATTCGTCTAAATCCTAATACAAACAAATTTAGCAAAAAAAAAAATGAGATTCAATTAGCAATTGTGATTTCAAAGTGGGTTCAATTGGAAACGGGAAATTACGAAAATATGGCAATTCTGGAAAAGACGGGATCGGTTGATCAATGTGTTTTTATGGAATTGGACTATTTCGTATTTCGTTTCTTTTTTCTTGTAAGTTCTCTCTCTCTCTCTCTCTCTCTCTCTCTCTCTCTTTCTCTCTCTCTCTATTTCGCTCGGTCTTTCTTTCTCACTATCTCTCTCTATCTCTCTATCCCTCTCTCTCTCTCTCTCTCTCTCTCTCTCTCTCTCTCTCTCTCAGTCTCTCTCTTTTTCTCTTGGTCTCTCTTTCTCTTTGTCTCTCTGTCTCTATATCTTTATATATATCTCTATATATCCCTTTCTCTCGCTCTCTTTCTATCTCGCTCTCTTTCTCTCTGTCTCTCTCGGTGTCTCTATACTTCTCTCTATCTCTCTACCTCTGTGTCTCTTTGCCTCCCTGCCTCTCTTACTCTCTCTCTCTCTCTCTCTCTCTCTTTCAATCACTATTTCAGTCAAAAAGTCGTCAAGACGTCATTATGGATTTTATCAACAAAGTCCACATTCGTGGTTATCACGTAATGCTCCACGGGAATTCATATTTTCATCAAGTTATACGACATTTACGACCAAGGACAGTTAGCGTTATAAGCTTTTCATTTTTTTCTAGTCAAATTCTGCTCCGACCTTTATTAACCCATTCAAATTTGGTAAGAACGATTGAGAAAAAGAGAGAGTGAGAGGTAGACAGAGACAGAGACAGATACAGAGACAGAGACAGAGACAGAGACAGAGACAGAGACAGAGACAGAGACAGAGACAGAGACAGAGACAGAGACAGAGACAGAGACAGAGACAGAGACAGAGACAGAGACAGAGACAGAGACAGAGACAGAGACAGAGACAGAGACAGAGACAGAGACAGAGACAGAGACAGAGACAGAGACAGAGACAGAGACAGAGACAGAGACAGAGACAGAGACAGAGACAGAGACAGAGACAGAGACAGAGACAGAGACAGAGACAGAGACAGAGACAGAGACAGAGACAGAGACAGAGACAGAGACAGAGACAGAGACAGAGACAGAGACAGAGACAGAGACAGAGACAGAGACAGAGACAGAGACAGAGACAGAGACAGAGACAGAGACAGAGACAGAGACAGAGACAGAGACAGAGACAGAGACAGAGACAGAGACAGAGACAGAGACAGAGACAGAGACAGAGACAGAGACAGAGACAGAGACAGAGACAGAGACAGAGACAGAGACAGAGACAGAGACAGAGACTTTTTTCAGAAGCATCTTTCTTTATACCCTGGTTCAACGCACATCGATGAATGCTTCACTAAAATTATACCTCATTTCACAAATGTAGCTGTGATGGATTTGAACATATTTTGCAACGATAAATATCTAAAACACATTTTAAAATTAATTAATGTAATTTTTTGCAAGTTACACCATATAATTTCTTTTTCAGGATGTGCACGAACAGAAAGTTATGAACGAAAAATTCTGCATAAAATTTCGATTGCATCCTTCCTCAACTTTCGACGATTGCGTCGCAATTTTCGAAAACGGAGGTTTCGATTTCGAAAACAAAAATTGGGATCCCGTGTACTCAGGAAAAAAGAAAGTCTCCGAAACGGAAAACTTGGCTTTTACTTTGATTCCCTTTTTCATACCTGGCAAACCACGTGTTGCCATACATTTACGCGAGTCAATTTGCTCAACACTGAAGTATCGCTTCTTGACCATTCGATACGCTGTTGCTCCAACCCATCAGGACTGTCTTGATTTCTACGAGAATCGCCAGTTTGACGATTCTTATGATAATTACTCACATGACCCAGATGAGACAGTCCTTGATTAGATTATTGTACCTGCTGATTGTGGAAATAAATTCATCTTTTTTTAAATTACTGGCATGAAAAAATGGCGTAAAGCGCTCCATACCCGAAGAAAATCGATTAAAGCCAGACGCGAAGAATATCGATCGATTTGGTTTGCCTTTTTATGCTTTATCAAATGGCCAGCGGGAGGGGCGCCCAAGGCAGGGCTGGTAAATTTTGAGGGCCCGTCCGGACCCGATTTTTAAGGAGCGGGCCGGACCGCTCCTTTAAAGGCAGAGGCCCACGAAAATGAAAATGGACCTGTCCATGACGTAGCGTAGGCGAGAGAGTGTCATTTTCAATGGTGAAATGCAGAGAGTTTTACGATTAGCATGGACAGGTCCCCCTCTTCATTTTACGTGGGCCTCTGCCTTTAAGGAAGGGCCGGCCCGGGCGAGCGTCCAAATTTTCACAGATCGGCCCTGGCCTTCTGCCAGCCCAGGGCCCAGGTGCCTCTCCTGCTGGCTCGCGACGTTTCGCAGACATTCTTAAACGTTAAATTTCTTTTTCGAATCAGAAATGAGCCGTATGCAAATTGTGTCCTTCCAATTGAAATTATTTTCTCCAACACCGCGCCAGGAAACGGTTCGTCACAACATGCTTGCCAAGTCCTCATTAGCATATGATTATCCTTAGGATGAAAAGACTCCCTGATGCTCCCTTTGAAAGTAAAATTAAAAGTTATACGCGTTTTTTGCGACACAGTTCACTCTATCGGTTATTAAGTTGAAGAAATTCTATTTTTTAGCAAGGTTCTGGCACTCGTTCGCTGCGAGACCCATTAATAACTCAATTGTTTAATGTTTGATCTTCATTGCTCATCTATTCAGACAATATTTGGGCTATAAAGCACTCTTGCTTACGGCAACAACATATTGAAAGATGAGCTTAAACAATTCGCTCTAAACTGAAATATGGAATGTGGTCACACAATTACAAAGTCACGGACATTAGCGGTTTATCAAAAAACCAATCAAAATTATCGATATAATGATTTTACCCTTTACTAACAATGTCTATTGCAATGCGGGACAACATATTGAATAATGATCGAAATGTGCTTGCGGGGCCAAAGGTAACTAGTCCTTAAAAAATTGGGAAACTTCCATTCCATTCGTTGGAAATGGAGTATACCCATAGAGGATTAAAATCGCTGATTTTGGCAGCATCGCGTGGAAAAGCCAGCTTGCCAGATTGGTCGGTTTTCTGGGTCCCGCTCCTTTCCCTCTTTCTCTCTATCACACAGAAATGGTTTTATTCAATTAAAGACATAACTATCCAAGAGGTAGAGAGGAGAGGATTCTTCGGCCCTCTACTTGTTCATCTCCTTCTGCAGGGGCGTGGGCGGCGGAGCCGACTAGACGTCTGGAAAGTTACTCATGAAAAGAATAAATATATATGTGAAGCATGACATCATTTATAACAAACTGAGGAATTTGTCAAAAATGTCAATTACAAACCGTCAAATAAATCATACATTTTTAGACGTTTATGGCTCACGGTGAGTCGAGCGAGTGGCCACGCGGAAATTAGAAGGGCCCTGTCAGCCGATTTCCCCCAACTACTTGTTACTACGGTATTATAATTACAGGGTGTACCGGGGTGTACAGATTTTAAAGGGCCTTGTGGCGCGGCGTGTTTTGTTTCTTTAAAACACGCCGCTCCGCGTAAAACACTGCAATTAAATACCGTATAGTATATTTCCAATGGACGGGTTTATAAGCAACACGCAAATAATGGAACGTTTGGATAAGAGCAATTTGGCGGCCGTGGGTATTGGACCTACGACCTCGCGGTCATGTGTCTGCGGTACTAACCATTTGGCCACGGGGGCATCACTGCGGGGGGGGCCGCCGCCGCATTACCAATCTCGTAATTACTCGTTACCTGCAACAGCGAATGCGTTTCACATCGCAAAACTCTCCAATTTCCTAATTTTTAACAGTTTTTAGTATTTTAAAAACAAAGTTATTTAAAATATGTGTTTATATAAAAATATGGTAACAATAAAATGTGATAAAAATAAAATAGGGACTTCGCAGGGATTGAATTACGTTTTCCTAAACTTTTTGGAGGCAGGATTGTATCTGGAAAGAACACGGATTGCCTCAGCCTCGCCGTCCTCCAGAAAATCGTCTTCTTCATCAGAAGACTCAAAGCCCAACTGATCTAAGGAAACACTGCTCCTGCCGTCACTGTCCGAGTCGTTTACGGAGTCCAAATCGATGATCATGGGCACTGGTGATACGAAAACGACACCCTCCTTGCGAATGAAATCAGCTTCCACGTGTTCTGCGTTGGCGAAAAATGAGGACTTCATGGAAGCGGGCATGTTGTCGATGATTGAGATGGCTTTTTGTCGCATTTCCTCCAGTTTTTTGGTTGGCCCTTGTGTCAATTTTCCCTTCAGATACGCCCAAAAATGCTCAATGGGGTTCAAAACACAGTGATAAGGGGGCAATCTCAAAAGGGATACACCGTAGGAAGCTGCGATACGGTCGGAAAAGTAGTGCTTCAGAGAGTCCTTGCCACCGTGAGACTTGTAGAAGTCAAGGAGAATTCGCTGGAGATCAGTTTTGAAGTCAGCAGAACTGCAAGGGACGCCGTGTTTTTTCAGAAAATCAGAAATGTCGGCCTTCGTAGAAGATTTTCCGGGCAACTGAAGGTAGACAGATGAAGAGATTCAAGAAGAGGTACCTTTTCTACAAGACGATTGTGGTACGCCGCGTTGTCCAGGATGAGAACGGGCTTGCGTCCCTGTGCAGAAGCCACAAGGCGAGGACAGATATCGTGGAGATATTGTTCGAACAAGGAGGCGTCCATCGTCTTGTGATAATCGCCATCTTCCACTCCTCCGCTTGTCCAGGCCTTGGTTTACGATTGGAAATTAACTCAGGAACAATGTGATACCTTGAAAGAACCGTTGAGTATTCCCGATTCAGTGATTGTGCCAATTACTATAGCTCTTTTCCCTCGTGAAGCGGCCGGGTCCGGCCCCAATTTCCAGCCCATTTTAATGTACTTCATGGGGTCATCTGTAGTTTCACCATAAGAAAAAATCAATTTTAAAACCACAAACCCCAGACAGTGTTGTCGACCCAATTGTGCGTGTTTTTCATCCCCTCAAAAATCCAGCTTTCGTCCGTGAAAGCAAGAAACGCATTCTGCTAACGAAATGCCTTCACACGCAATAAATACGTGTGTCGCAACTGCACAAGTTCCGGCTTCTCATAAATCACGGACCTATTCGAAACCTTACGGTATCTAAAGCCCATAGCCTGCAACAGGCGCCAGAGAGAGGTTTTGCTCAGTTTGTAATCGAATTCGGATAATTCTTCATGAAAAAACTCGTTGAGTTCCGAAAGAACTATTTTGCCGCTTTGTTTGTAAAGACGGTGGATGTGAAAACGAATAACCATCATAGGATTGCAGAGCTTTAACATTAACCTTTGACTTTTACCGGCAGAAGACTGGTTCAAGTTAGGCATGTCGGAACAACGAGGCAGAGGACGACAGATTGGGCGCGGAATAGCGTAATCGTGCTCTACGGACATACAGACTAAATTAGGAGGTTCAGATTCGACAGCGCGTAGAATTCCCTTCCGTCCAATACCGGTAGCAGACTCGGTCAGCTTCAGAGGGTCATTGAAGGCGGGGAGGTGGGCTCCCAAAATCTGGCCCAGACCATTGAGCCAGTGGTGGATGCGCGAGACGATCAACCGAGATTTTCCACACAATTTGGTTCCAGTTGTCGGTGGAAACCCGTTAAGGCTTATGTAATCGTGCAGTTTGGAGGATATGTCGGCCAAGAAGTCTATCTGAAACAAAGAAAAAAGAAAACGTTTAACAATATTTATTATTTATTCCATTCACAAGTAGGCGTGGGGCAACGCCAGCCTCAGATCCCGCAGTAAAAAATGAAAAAGATAAATTTTGCCCGTGGTACCAACTATGTTACGAGGCCGAAGCCTTTGGACGTTGCCATCGTGGTCCACGGGCACGGGATTTCGGCACATACCCACTCTACTATGTGAAAGAATTCACGCATAGGTGTTATAAACAAGAAATATTCAGTAAATTAGTAGACAAACGCGTCTGTACTGAATATTTACCTCTTTTCAATCACAAAAGACGCTCAAAAGCGCTTTTCCTCAAAAAATGCTGCTTTTTTCAGTAAAAATAACTCACAGGATCCGTAGGTGATGGGTGGGAGGAAAGGGAATCCTGCTGCGGTTCTTGCGGGGCGAACAAATGAGCCAGGTAGTCCTCTGAAAGGAAAACATAACTAAATATCGAATAAAAATACCTGGCGTGGGGCGCCTTGTTCTTTTTTTCTTCATCCTTGAGGCTGGTAGCGGCAAAATACCTTAAACATAATTTATATACAGAAATAGAGACAAATGCAACAATAAGTTCAAAGAAAGGAGAAAACATCATATATTTTCCATGTTTAACTTAAGAAAAGCATCCCAATTAACAAGTAATGAAGTTTTCCTATGCTAACAAAATTTTATTAATATTTTCTAACAAAAAAAAAAGAACAAATAACAAAGAAAACAGATAAAAAAACAATTTAAAAAATTAAATGGGCGAACCGGCTGTCAATAGCACTTGGCTAGTCGCCAAGGCGCTGGCACCAAGCTGTCGCGGCGGGACCAGGTCGGCCCGGTCCTTGAATTTCCTGTGCCGTTTCCAGGAAACAAACCATAGTAACGAGGCCTGGAAAAAAGCGGCTGTCAGGTCCGTCCTGATTTCCGCGCCTCCCCGCCGTTGGGAGTCTAAACCTCAAAAGTGGTAAAAGCGACCTATGCTTCACGACAAAAGCCTTATCCGCAAAACTCGCCTTGAAGTTTGTGCCACTGACGGTGAGCGCCCCTAATCAGCGCCGCGGCTCATTTTTATGTCCGGCGTATTAATGCTAGGCGCATGCGCATTCTCGTCTCAGCGCCGAGATTAGGAACACGGACCGACTGTGGTGCCCACTTCAAGGCGATTTTTGAGATTGAGGCCCTAAAATATTTCGATAAAAGTAAATGAAATGTAAAAAAAAAATAGCGTCGCAAATCATTTCAAAATAGGTAGATTTCAAGACTTTTGCGGTTCAAGCTCACTGCAATAAGGCCACAAAAGTCACTTTTGCTTACCATTTCTAAGTCATCGCAGCTAAAACTGTGATATTCTGCTTTCACACCCCGCCGCCAGCCTTGCGGCGACGGCACTGCAGTAAGCGTGCTCCAATGCCAATTCGAATGTAATAGAAACTGGCGGACAGAAACCTGAGAATACGGCTGGATTTCTGAATGTTCTGAGTTCATAGATTGATAGAGCATCCACGAATCTCTTTAGCTGAGTTTTTTCACGGTAACACAATGCTTAAAACCCAAGAAGCACGGTTTTATTTGTTTTTCTCATAAACCAACTGGACAACTATTGGTGCCAAAACTCAGCCAAAAAGAAGCACATGTGTGCTACTATTTCATGGTTAGAACGTCAAAATTGATGCCGTATTGGCGAAGAAAACGTGTCCGCCAATTTCAGCTCGACGTTTAGCAGGCCGCCCGTTGTTTAGTGATTCAGTACGGTAAGGCAGCTGCTCCTGATTGAGCTTATCTAGCGATTATTACTATTGAAAATATACATAATTTGGCGTATTGGACCACATTCTCTCGTTTAAAGCTTAAAAAGGAAAAATTGCATGCTAAAATGAATTTTAAAAGCCCTTTTTCTTTCGCCTGTTTGAACCTCAGGGTTTTCGCGGCGGGACCCAGCTTCAATGAAACGGCGCATTGCCGAAATATGACCGCAGCAAATGTGAGAATTCTGGGGTGTTTTTCGTACATTTCTTTTTAAAAGTTGATGCAAAACACTTTTATCATTTGGCCTGAGTTTTTTGCCCACCCAAAAATGTCTACAGCCAAAGAAACACGCTTTTTTGTGTTTTTCGTCATTTTCCGGTTGATGAATTTTCGAGAAAAAACTCAGGCCATAGAAGGCATTAATGAGCTGAACGTTGACAAAAAGAACTGTTGTTAAAAACGGCTAGAACGTCCAGGTTTGTGGCGGCCAGTTTGTGTTTTTAAGCCAGCTGTTTGTCGCGAATTCGACATTTTCGGGCCGGTTTCTTTATATAATTGAGTTAAATGAATAGTTTTCTAAATATTCAAACAACGGAACAACAAATTCGATGTTTAAACGAATAAAAATAAGCATTTTTAATTTTCAAATGTTAAAACAAATAGTTCGTTTTGGGACGCCGTCAGACGCTTTCCGCCCTTTAAAGTGCCGGTCTCGGCGGGCTGTGGTGTCAATTTCAAACTTGTTAATGTTTAAAGGGAGTGTGTTACCAAAATTCGACCTTCTCAGAATTTAAAACTTATACTTTGCAAAAATTATACCTTTCGAAGTCCATTTGAACAATGTAAATAAACGGCCAAAAAAAATAAATTATTTTTGTTGCTCATATCAGCTTCAAAGATTTCCCACGAAATTTTTGAACTGCATGTCGCTCTCTCCATTTCTAATAGTGAAAATGGATCTTTCGCCCCACGGTAAGCTGTGTACAGGTTCACGTTCACCCGTTCATAAGTTCATTTTTCATGACACATTGCCTTTAATTAATCTAACGCTTTGTAAATGACAGTTTCACATGGATCACGTTGAAGCGAGATATAGAACTACAGACACGACATCTACGGTCTGAGCTACCGTAACCCGACAATCTCAAAAACGATTTGATCGACCATTTTGATCATGTTGATGATATGTTATCTGTTTCATGATTTTCTTTAAACTCTTTCTCAAATACGCGAGTTGCACCTGACAAAGAGAATAATTCAGATTCACCTGCCAAATCACCACCTTCGCCTGTGTACCAGTGAGATGAAATGTAACTTTCAAAGTTTGTTATAACACTTTAGGAGATTACGCTAAAAAGGTTGAAGTGAAAATTGTAGTATCGAAAAATGTGAAGATTGAGGAGGGTGGTGGACATGTTACAAAGGAGATTTTCTGGAAACTAGGAACGGTGGACTATTGTGTTTCACAGGAACTGGATTATTTTGTTTACGGAACAATGTATCTTGTGAGTTTTAACAGTCTATTTCCTTATTTCTCTGTCAAGCAAGCACAGAAACATATGCTTACACTTCTTTCTCTCCCTCTTTCTGTTCTTCTACCTGATTGTTCCTATTTCAATTTTGTTTTTTTTACTTGCTGGCCGTGTCTAATTGATTTTTTCCAGTCAAACGTAAATCAAGGAAAACTTATGAAATATCTTCGATCAGCCTCATTGCATACAAAACATATTGTGCTACATTACAATTCTCATTTTCCTCATGCAATACAATGCCTTCGGCCGAAGCACGTTTTCATTCGTAGTTTTTCTTCATGTTTCAACCCTCTGGAGATGGTGAAATTCATGCGCCTTTTGAATGTGGTAAAGAATATTTCTATTGTCTTATCTTACGATCTTTACGACCTTAGCGTCCTTATCTTAGGCTTTGTTTTTCATTACCGTACTTTTTTCCTAGCTTCTTCTCATTGTTTTTGTTATTCCTACAAAACACAGCTTACTTTATATACTCCATTTCCAACGGATGGGCAAGGATTTTCCCCAATTTTAAAGGACTAGGTACCTTTGGTCCTGCAACCATATTTGTTAATTGTCTGCGCACTCCGCTTTTACATTGCTCTTTCGCTAATTATATCACTGTTCACTTCAATGTTTCAAATCATTTTTGGTTAAATACGTGCCATTTTTCAAGATTGCCCTAAAGTCGAAAACCATCCCTGGGAAACAGACTATACAAGCTTTCCTTACCTTATGACACGATTTCGAAGAGAAAGGAGTTTAGTATAGGCATTCAGTAGACTCAAATAGATTATCTATAAAGCTTAATGACTTAGGTGAACCCCTAAACCCCAAACCCTAAAGACCTTAATTCTAAGTACATATCTCACTTCAACGTTAACCAAACCCCTAAGAAAAACATTCTTAAGGCACTCTCCGTGCCATTCTATATCCGAAAAAATTATAAGACGTTTACTGCTCTAAAAATGAAAAAAACGGGTGAAAACTGTTTTACGGTCTAAAATATTCAACCGGATTAAAACTATTGAATATGTCCGCGTGTTTTACCCCACACATAATTATTTAAAATTTTCAAAAAACCACTTATGGAAAAATGATTTTTATTTCAAAGTATTGGGAATGCGGCGATATCTCATATAGGAAATGACGCCCTAAATTCGATGCATTTGACATTTAACAACTCCACTGGAAGGGTTGGAAAGCTATGCGCGAGGTAAAACATGATGACATATTTATTAGTTTTAATCCGGTTGAAGACTTATGATCCGCAAAACACGTTTGACCCGTTTTTTTTCACTTTTTGGAGCAGAAAACGTCTTATAATTTTTTCGGATATGGAACGGCACGCAGAGTGCTTTAAGAATGTTTTTCTTATGAAAGTGAATTCAGAAAAATCTATACTCGAAGGCTTTGATTAACGTTGAAGTGAGATATGCACTCAGGATGAAGGACTTAAGCAGGGTTGGCCAAAAAAAAGTCCAGCCCGTGACCAGCCTTATTAAGGTTTTGGTGTTAAGGGTCTACGTGGGTCATTTCGCTTATAAGACACCGTCGCTGAATAAATCGAGCGACCCAAGTGAGACCACTGTCTTAGAAATTTGGTGATAGTCTCAGAATTGGCTCAAATTTGGTCAGTAACCTTCCTACGACCATTGTACGACATTTTGAGAGTTTTAGGTCGGTATCTATTTTTTGACCTGGGTCACGGTAGGGTAGTGTAATTTCGTAAAATTGGTCAAAATTATTGGAAACAGGAACTTTCCAGTACGTTTAGTATTATATACACCAAATCTAATCCTCAAAAAACAATAAGTTTGTGTTCTTCCGCACAGGACCCAAAAAAGTCAAAAAATTGAAATGTTGCGTTCGAAAATGCAGTTTTTCGCATTTTTCGACCTTTGACTTGAAAGACGCGCAAAAAGGGACTTTACCCATTAAATTCTACGTTTCGTTGCCCATCGGTAAAATATACTGATGTTGAAATTATCTGGATTCCAACATGCCGAAAATTGCTGACCAAATTTGAGCCGATTCTCAGACTATCACCAAATTTCTAAGACAGTGACCTGCTCGAGTTTTCCAGAGACTTTGTCATAAATAAGGTATTTTAGTCTACTGAAGACAATTTTCAGGTTTTTAGGAGAATCGGAGACTAAAAAGTTTGGAATAATCTTAGCTCACTCAACCTTTTTTCTATTCCACACACGCATACGCATACGCACACGCATACGCATACGCTTACGCATACGCATACGCACACGCATACGCATACGCATACGCACACGCATACGCATACGCATACGCAAACGCAAACGCAAACGCAAACGCAAACGCACACGCAAACGCAAACGCATACGCATATGCATACGCACACGCACATCTACATGCAAACGCACACGCACAAGCAAACGCAAACGCATACGCATTCGCTTACGCATACGCATACGCACATGTACATGCAAACACACATGCACAAGCAAACGCACACGCAAACGCATACGCAAACTCACAACGCATGCGCACACGCACAAGCAAACGCACACGTATACGCACATGCAAGCGCACACGAACACGCACACACCCACACACATGCGCACTCATACATACGCACACGATTGCCTTTTCTTATTTTGTTTGTCTATACCCTAGATTGCCTTATAATATAGTATTCCCCTTATTTTACCGAACTTGGCTTCTACACATAATTGTCTATAAAAAATACAGACAGGGGGAAGAGGAAAAAGAAATATGATATGAAGTGAGAAGCAAATTGAATTTAGGACTTGCTCACTTTGACACCTAGCGCAGATCTTCTTAAGGAATGTATAACTGACGTCGTACCCCATTTTCCTCACGTAGCTGTAATGAATTTGGAAATTTACTGCAAACAATCAATTCTACGACTAATTATTCAATTAATTAAGGTACCTTTCATGCAACATTTCGTGAACTTCATAGCGAATGTAATTTTCAAATTGTTTTTAGAGTGTGTATGTAAGAAATGTTGTAAATAGAAGAATGGACATAAAATTTCGTCTGCTGCCTTCTTACCTATTTGACGACATCATTTTCGCCTTCAAAGAAAATGGCCTGGGTGTAGCAGAAAAAACATTGACAATAAAGAAAGAAGACAAGGAGAGCACCGCTTTAATTTTACTCCCTCAAACCGAAGAAAATCCGTATGTCGCCGTTCATCTGCGTGAATCTTTCTGTTCCTTGATAAAAGAACAAACATTGACTCTTCGTTTCGATCTTGCCCCTACGTTGTCTTCCCTTGTAGATTTTAACTTTAGTCGTGCATTCGATGACGCATTTGAGCGTAGCGCTAAAAATCCCAATCACTCCATAAGTGATTAACTTGTTTTATCTGCACACAAACTTAATTTTATTTTTCCGTGTTATGTTATTAAAAAAAAATAAGAAATAAGTTCTTCCCATTTCCCGAGTACCACCAAAATTATAACCTGATGATATACAAATAAAGCTTTTTCCCAGAATCTTTATTTCAATATTTAACAACACAAATATAACTGTTGTGCGAGGAAAATGGCGAAATATGGAGCCCCGAGCGAGTGACGATGAACTAAAACCTATATGATTAACAGTAAATCAATTTAAAAAAAAAGGTATTACACGGGAAGACAGTGATGCTGCAAAAATACCTTTGCTTCATTCAATGTTCATTTTCTTCACCAGCGCGTTGATGTCCTTGGCGGCGAACACTTGGACAAGACTGGAGCCCAGAAGGGCGGTGCGGATCCGGAAGATTCCTTGGCTCTCGTCGCAGTAGTCGATGTCCGTGTCTGAAATTGTTTGTTAAACTTCGAAGTTTTTCAGTATCAGCAAGATTAACCGGCACGTCGGCAAAAAAATTCTAAAAGGACTTGACCTTCGTGATTTAAATTTTCATTATAAAGTTATTACAAGGAGTATCCAAGTAAAAAAACCTTCTTTGATCTTTATTGAAACCCAGCTTGAAGAAAGCATGCTAGAACACCCACAACGTGAAGCTTCTATAACTAATGTACAGGACACATCGAGAAAAAGGTTTCAGCAAAAACATTTTGAAACGAATTTACAAAAAAAACCAAAAATTTCCAGGGTCTTTGTTTTTTGACTGAGATTTGGAATAACGGCTTTAGTCAATAGTCGATAGCTCACCGCGCCGTAAATGGGTTGGGCCGAACGGACCAGCGCGTAATGACCCCGAGACCGAACGGACCAACGCGTTGGTCCGTTCGTACCGCCACTCTCGAGAAAGCCACTGTCTTAGGAAAATGTTGACAGTCTTAGAATTGGTTCAAAATTTGTCAGTAACCTTCCTAGGGCCCATGAAGTCCATTTTGAAACTTTTAGGCCCTTATCGATTTTTTGCCTCGGGGTACGGTAGGGTACTGTAATTTTTCAAAATTGGTCAAAATGACTGAAATAAGTGAGACAGAGACAGAGACAGAGACAGAGACAGAGACAGAGACAGAGACAGAGACAGAGACAGAGACAGAGACAGAGACAGAGACAGAGACAGAGACAGAGACAGAGACAGAGACAGAGACAGAGACAGAGACAGAGACAGAGACAGAGACAGAGACAGAGACAGAGACAGAGACAGAGACAGAGACAGAGACAGAGACAGAGACAGAGACAGAGACAGAGACAGAGACAGAGACAGAGACAGAGACAGAGACAGAGACAGAGACAGAGACAGAGACAGAGACAGAGACAGAGACAGAGACAGAGACAGAGACAGAGACAGAGACAGAGACAGAGACAGAGACAGAGACAGAGACAGAGACAGAGACAGAGACAGAGACAGAGACAGAGACAGAGACAGAGACAGAGACAGAGACAGAGACAGAGACAGAGACAGAGACAGAGACAGAGACAGAGACAGAGACAGAGACAGAGACAGAGACAGAGACAGAGACAGAGACAGAGACAGAGACAGAGACAGAGACAGAGACAGAGACAGAGACAGAGACAGAGACAGAGACAGAGACAGAGACAGAGACAGAGACAGAGACAGAGACAGAGACAGAGACAGAGACAGAGACAGAGACAGAGACAGAGACAGAGACAGAGACAGAGACAGAGACAGAGACAGAGACAGAGACAGAGACAGAGACAGAGACAGAGACAGAGACAGAGACAGAGACAGAGACAGAGACAGAGACAGAGACAGAGACAGAGACAGAGACAGAGACAGAGACAGAGACAGAGACAGAGACAGAGACAGAGACAGAGACAGAGACAGAGACAGAGACAGAGACAGAGACAGAGACAGAGACAGAGACAGAGACAGAGACAGAGACAGAGACAGAGACAGAGACAGAGACAGAGACAGAGACAGAGACAGAGACAGAGACAGAGACAGAGACAGAGACAGAGACAGAGACAGAGACAGAGACAGAGACAGAGACAGAGACAGAGACAGAGACAGAGACAGAGACAGAGACAGAGACAGAGACAGAGACAGAGACAGAGACAGAGACAGAGACAGAGACAGAGACAGAGACAGAGACAGAGACAGAGACAGAGACAGAGACAGAGACAGAGACAGAGACAGAGACAGAGACAGAGACAGAGACAGAGACAGAGACAGAGACAGAGACAGAGACAGAGACAGAGACAGAGACAGAGACAGAGACAGAGACAGAGACAGAGACAGAGACAGAGACAGAGACAGAGACAGAGACAGAGACAGAGACAGAGACAGAGACAGAGACAGAGACAGAGACAGAGACAGAGACAGAGACAGAGACAGAGACAGAGACAGAGACAGAGACAGAGACAGAGACAGAGACAGAGACAGAGACAGAGACAGAAACAGAGACAGAGACAGAGACAGAGACAGAGACAGAGACAGAGACAGAGACAGAGACAGAGACAGAGACAGAGACAGAGACAGAGACAGAGACAGAGACAGAGACAGAGACAGAGACAGAGACAGAGACAGAGACAGAGACAGAGACAGAGACAGAGACAGAGACAGAGACAGAGACAGAGACAGAGACAGAGACAGAGACAGAGACAGAGACAGAGACAGAGACAGAGACAGAGACAGAGACAGAGACAGAGACAGAGACAGAGACAGAGACAGAGACAGAGACAGAGACAGAGACAGAGACAGAGACAGAGACAGAGACAGAGACAGAGACAGAGACAGAGACAGAGACAGAGACAGAGACAGAGACAGAGACAGAGACAGAGACAGAGACAGAGACAGAGACAGAGACAGAGACAGAGACAGAGACAGAGACAGAGACAGAGACAGAGACAGAGACAGAGACAGAGACAGAGACAGAGACAGAGACAGAGACAGAGACAGAGACAGAGACAGAGACAGAGACAGAGACAGAGACAGAGACAGAGACAGAGACAGAGACAGAGACAGAGACAGAGACAGAGACAGAGACAGAGACAGAGACAGAGACAGAGACAGAGACAGAGACAGAGACAGAGACAGAGACAGAGACAGAGACAGAGACAGAGACAGAGACAGAGACAGAGACAGAGACAGAGACAGAGACAGAGACAGAGACAGAGACAGAGACAGAGACAGAGACAGAGAAAGAGACAGAGACAGAGACAGAGACAGAGACAGAGACAGAGACAGAGACAGAGACAGAGACAGAGACAGAGACAGAGACAGAGACAGAGACAGAGACAGAGACAGAGACAGAGACAGAGACAGAGACAGAGACAGAGACAGAGACAGAGACAGAGACAGAGACAGAGACAGAGACAGAGACAGAGACAGAGACAGAGACAGAGACAGAGACAGAGACAGAGACAGAGACAGAGACAGAGACAGAGACAGAGACAGAGACAGAGACAGAGACAGAGACAGAGACAGAGACAGAGACAGAGACAGAGACAGAGACAGAGACAGAGACAGAGACAGAGACAGAGACAGAGACAGAGACAGAGACAGAGACAGAGACAGAGACAGAGACAGAGACAGAGACAGAGACAGAGACAGAGACAGAGACAGAGACAGAGACAGAGACAGAGACAGAGACAGAGACAGAGACAGAGACAGAGACAGAGACAGAGACAGAGACAGAGACAGAGACAGAGACAGAGACAGAGACAGAGACAGAGACAGAGACAGAGACAGAGACAGAGACAGAGACAGAGACAGAGACAGAGACAGAGACAGAGACAGAGACAGAGACAGAGACAGAGACAGAGACAGAGACAGAGACAGAGACAGAGACAGAGACAGAGACAGAGACAGAGACAGAGACAGAGACAGAGACAGAGACAGAGACAGAGACAGAGACAGAGACAGAGACAGAGACAGAGACAGAGACAGAGACAGAGACAGAGACAGAGACAGAGACAGAGACAGAGACAGAGACAGAGACAGAGACAGAGACAGAGACAGAGACAGAGACAGAGACAGAGACAGAGACAGAGACAGAGACAGAGACAGAGACAGAGACAGAGACAGAGACAGAGACAGAGACAGAGACAGAGACAGAGACAGAGACAGAGACAGAGACAGAGACAGAGACAGAGACAGAGACAGAGACAGAGACAGAGACAGAGACAGAGACAGAGACAGAGACAGAGACAGAGACAGAGACAGAGACAGAGACAGAGACAGAGACAGAGACAGAGACAGAGACAGAGACAGAGACAGAGACAGAGACAGAGACAGAGACAGAGACAGAGACAGAGACAGAGACAGAGACAGAGACAGAGACAGAGACAGAGACAGAGACAGAGACAGAGACAGAGACAGAGACAGAGACAGAGACAGAGACAGAGACAGAGACAGAGACAGAGACAGAGACAGAGACAGAGACAGAGACAGAGACAGATACAGAGACAGAGACAGAGACAGATACAGAGACAGAGACAGAGACAGAGACAGATACAGAGACAGAGACAGAGACAGAGACAGAGACAGAGACAGAGACAGAGACAGAGACAGAGACAGAGACAGAGACAGAGACAGATACAGAGACAGAGACAGAGACAGAGACAGAGACAGAGACAGAGACAGAGACAGAGACAGAGACAGAGACAGAGACAGAGACAGAGACAGAGACAGAGACAGAGACAGAGACAGAGACAGAGACAGAGACAGAGACAGAGACAGAGACAGAGACAGAGACAGAGACAGAGACAGAGACAGAGACAGAGACAGAGACAGAGACAGAGACAGAGACAGAGACAGAGACAGAGACAGAGACAGAGACAGAGACAGAGACAGAGACAGAGACAGAGACAGATACAGAGACAGAGACAGAGACAGAGACAGATACAGAGACAGAGACAGAGACAGAGACAGAGACAGAGACAGAGACAGAGACAGAGACAGAGACAGAGACAGAGACAGAGACAGAGACAGAGACAGAGACAGAGACAGAGACAGAGACAGAGACAGAGACAGAGACAGAGACAGAGACAGAGACAGAGACAGAGACAGAGACAGAGACAGAGACAGAGACAGAGACAGAGACAGAGACAGAGACAGAGACAGAGACAGAGACAGAGACAGAGACAGAGACAGAGACAGAGACAGAGACAGAGACAGAGACAGAGACAGAGACAGAGACAGAGACAGAGACAGAGACAGAGACAGAGACAGAGACAGAGACAGAGACAGAGACAGAGACAGAGACAGAGACAGAGACAGAGACAGAGACAGAGACAGAGACAGAGACAGAGACAGAGACAGAGACAGAGACAGATACAGAGACAGAGACAGAGACAGATACAGAGACAGAGACAGAGACAGAGACAGATACAGAGACAGAGACAGAGACAGAGACAGAGACAGAGACAGAGACAGAGACAGAGACAGAGACAGAGACAGAGACAGAGACAGAGACAGAGACAGAGACAGAGACAGAGACAGAGACAGAGACAGATACAGAGACAGAGACAGAGACAGAGACAGAGACAGAGACAGAGACAGAGACAGAGACAGAGACAGAGACAGAGACAGATACAGAGACAGAGACAGAGACAGAGACAGAGACAGAGACAGAGACAGAGACAGAGACAGAGACAGAGACAGAGACAGAGACAGAGACAGAGACAGAGACTTTTTTCAGAAGCATCTTTCTTTATACCCTGGTTCAACGCACATCGATGAATGCTTCACTAAAATTATACCTCATTTCACAAATGTAGCTGTGATGGATTTGAACATATTTTGCAACGATGAATATCTAAAACACATTTTAAAATTAATTAATGTAATTTTTTTGCAGGTTATACCATATAATTTCTTTTTCAGGATGTGCACGAACAGAAAGTTATGAACGAAAAATTCTGCATAAAATTTCGATTGCATCCTTCCTCAACTTTCGACGATTGCGTTGCAATTTTCGAAAACGGAGGTTTCGATTTCGAAAACAAAAATTGGGATCCCGTGTACTCAGGAAAAAAGAAAGTCTCCGAAACGGAAAACTTGGCTTTTACTTTGGTTCCCTTTTTCATACCTGGCAAACCACGTGTTGCCATACATTTACGCGAGTCAATTTGCTCAACACTGAATTATCGCTCCTTGACCATTCGATACGCTGTTGCTCCAACCCATCAGGACTGTCTTGATTTCTACGAGAATCGCCAGTTTGACGATTCTTATGATAATTACTCACATGACCCAGATGAGACAGTCCTTGATTAGATTATTGTATCTGCTGATTTTGGAAATAAATTCATATTTTTTTTTTAAATTAGTGGCATAAAAGAAAATCGAAAAAAACCACTCCAACCCCGAAGAAAATCGATTAAAGCCAGACGCGAAGAATAACGATCGAGTTGGTTTGCCTTTTTTTGCGTTATAAAATGATCAGCAGGAGGGGCGCCCAAGGCAGGGCTGGTATAGTGCGTTTCCTAAAAAGAGAGAAGGATAATGGGATTTTCCTAAAGGAAAGGTACATTTGGTCCTGCCGCGATCATGTAAATGTCGGCGCACTCCTCTGTTACATCGCTATTTCGCCTATTTTTATGATATTCACATTAATGTTTCATATCGATAGTGGATAAATACGATTGGATATCAGAATTGAGGAAAATTCGAAAACCATTCGTTGGAAATAGACTATAGCCGCTTTTACTTTGCGTCTTCGCTTTTTGCACGCTCGTTTCACCTGCGTATCAGGAATTCAAGGCAGGATTTCAATTTGGCGACAGCTATAACTAACTTTTTTTTTTATCAAGTGAACAACAAATAATTACTTCAAATTTCTTGAAATAGTTTTATAAGGACTTCATGAACTTTTTTCAATTGATAACGGCATATGTAGCTTTGAATGTTCGTCTAAACTGTTTTTTTCGTTTTTTAAAGCTTGATGCAGAAACAGAGGAAAAGGACGATACTGTTACGAAAGAAAATCGAACATCTATTTGAGTGTTTATGGTTTGGGCGATGCACTGTGGCCTTTTAGGTAGGCACCGCAACGCTTTTTTCAAACTGATTTCAATTGAAAGAAAGTTACACCACCAAATTGCTTATGTTCTAACTAAGAAATCTTTTCTTTTTTTTTTTTTTGAAAAATGAAATTCGGTTGACTTTGAGCTGAGTAATTCAAGTTTGAAGGTCGCCCTCGGGGCGGCATTTTCCGACCTGGCTGCCTCTGCAGCCGGGAGGCCACGCCCACTTCAGGCGACTGTCACGAGCAGCCAACCCTGCATTTTCGGTTGATTTCGCATCGTTTTTGCATAAACACGGGCCAGAATAGCAAGAAATCGATAAAATAACAGTCAGGTGTCTATAATTCTATAAATAATTATAATTAGCAGGCCATAAACTCCTTTTTAAGCTAGCAGGGGCTCAAAAACGATGTATCTGAACGTATTTTCATAGATTTTCGTCGTTGGACGTCAGAAAATCATTTTTAATTTTTAATTGTTTTTATTTATAGAGGAACCATAAGCAAACTTAAGAAAATTGAGCTTTTCCGCCCAAAAATTCAAAATTTTGAGTTTTTGGAAGCCTGCCAATTGTGATTGGGGCGCGCTTTCTGCCCATTTCAGAGTAAAAATAGCAAAATGTTTTCTTTTAACGACGAATTGTAGAAAATTGGCAGTTAGAATTTTGAGAAGATCGTTTTTAAAATTTGAGGAATAGTAAAATACATTTATTCCATTAAAAATCTCGAGCGGCATTGGCCTGTATATCAAATGCGAGGTACTTTTGTGTTTAGGCGAGTTGTAGTGCCATCTTTGAAGCCATAGTGTATGGCTATTTCTGGACAAATCATTAACATTATAATATTAAAAATGACCGCATAGACATGAAATTTCAAAATCTAATTTGAAAAAGTAAGGTTGTCGGTGAAAAAATTGAGATAATTTTCATTTTCTGACTAGATTACATTGAACCCTTCTAGAAAAATTTCGGCAGCTCGAAATTTAGGTTTTAACACGGCAAAAGGAAGGAAACAACTTCAAGTTTACGATTTTATAAAAACATTGAGCGGCATTTGCCTCTAAATCGGTAGTGAGACCCAAAAACCACTTTTTTGGCACTTTTTTGGCTCTTTTTTTTGAAGGATTTTAGAAAGGGGTGCCCAGAATTTGCCTCCTCTTTTTTTCAGCAAAAAGGGGCGGGGCTGCGGTGCCTACTTTTAGGTCTAAGATTTCAGAAGTTGGTTTTCTCCTTTTTCTTGTGATGTGCAGCATGTGGAAATATACGGTATATTATATACCGAAAAAGTAAGTGCATGTGACTTCCCCGCGCGGCTTCGTTAGCAGCTCATGTGCATAATTTTAAATAAATACACACTTAGCCG
>OZ059904.1:1293299-1373299 GCA_964057215.1 Oscheius myriophilus
TGAGGGGAAAATCACTCCTTCTTTTCCTCAGCCGCCGCATCTGCCTCTTCTCCCTCCTCATCGTCAATGTCCGACGAATTGGACACGTCTCCCTGGTCCTCGATCTCCTCCATCTGGATATCCACCGGTTCCTGATCCTCCTCCTCCACTTCAGCCTCCTTCTCCTCGTCCTCTGCCTCATCGCTCATTTTGTCATTCTCCTCTTCTTCTTCTTCTGGTTCCTCTTTCTTAACCTCTTCGTGAGGATGGTCGTGGTGATGGTGACTGCAGCCCTCGCCTGAAATGAAACAAGAAGTTTACAACGGAAATCGGGGTTGAAACAACCATCGGGTTCTTTTTTTTCAATAAACAAAACCCTAAAACACATATAATCCAATTTTTTCCCCAACCTACAAGAGTTACAGTAACTCGGGGTAACCTACTGTAAGAGTTACAGTAACTCGGCGTAACCTACCGTAAGAGTTACAGTAACCAGGGGTAACCTATCGTAAGAGTTACAATAACCTGGGACCACCAATTGTGAGAGTTACAGTACCCCGGGGTCATACAACGTAATAGTTGCATTAATATAGTCAAAGCTACAGTCAAAGCGAAAGTAACTCGTTGACACCTAGTGAAAGAGTTACAGTAACACTGGGTAACCTACCGTAAGACTTACAATAACTTGAGTCACCTACGTAAGAGTTAAAGTAACCAACTCGCCTGTATATGTACAAAGGGCACCAGGGCGTAATTTCTAGTGCGCCTCGCAATATGTACAAACAGCACCGGATCATTTGCTAACAATAAGTCCCAGAAAGTTTATACAAAATTTCGGTTAGTTCGATTTCAGTCAAAAACGCTAGTAGGAATCGGACCCATTGCCGTGAGAATAATAACCACTTAACCACTACACTAGAAGACCACATTTTAGAAATGGTCAAGGCACAATGACTAGGCAAAGGAGTTTCTACTAAAACTACTTTGCATAGACCGTAGACGTGAGCACTCATTTCTACCGGTTCACAACCGGTGAAGTAGAAAATGACCTGGTGCCCTTTGTACAAATACATTAAATAAAGTAACCCGGGAAAGCCTAGTGTACCAGTTAGAGTAACCGGGAGTTACCTACCATGAAAGTTACCGTACTCCGGGTCATCGTCTGTAAGAGTTGCAGTAACCCGGTCATCTAGCGTAAGAGTTGCACTATATCGGGGTCAACAGTCGTTAGAATTGCGGCAACCCGGGTCGCATACCTAACAATTTACAGTAACCCAAGGTCATCTACCGAGACTCAAATGCCGTATGAATCATGTAATGTAGGGTTACCAACCGTGACAGTTACTGACACTCAGGTCATCTACAGTAAGAGTTACAGTATCTGGAGGTCAGTAACCATAAGAGTTACAGTAACCCGGGGTAACCTACCGAAATTTGGAAATACTTTAATACTTACGTCTACGGTGACAAATTGAGTTTTATAGGGGAAATCCAAATGTCGATGGTCGTCGCACAAAGAATACGCTAAATCACTCGACTGTTCAAATTTTGCAAACTGCTTATAATTTAGCTAAAAAATCAATTTTTCAAGTTTACAAGTAAAATCACCTTTTCAAGAATGGATCTTTGAATGGGATAACCTAGCGTTAAGAATGCGGGCTTGTAATAGAGGAAGAAACAGAGAGAAAGAATAACAAGGACAACATCCCTAGGATGGCCATTTTTAAGCGCAACTTTAGGATTCCGCAACTTTTTCAAAGAGATATGTGGCGTGCCACAGGATTTTTTTTCCAAACGACCCAACGTGTGTCGTTGGAGACGGTTCTATAGCCCTCATATGCACTCTCCTCCGCTACACAATACTCAGTTACCTCGTATTGCTCGGTTAAACAGTGGTTCATTCCCTTGCAAGGCACAATGTTTCATTTTTACAAGCAAATGACAAAAGAGGATCAAGGAAATCTTTCAAAGACGAGTTTAATTCAGTTTTAAGAGTTTTTGAAAATTCTGTCTAAAACTAGGTCGTTACGAAAGTCTACAAAACAAGAATAATTAGGTACAACAGCCGAATGAATAGTCAAATTGCGAAAGTTCAAATTACGATTAAACGATTCTCGAAAATGTATAGCTACAGGTGGTTTGCCTGCGAGCAACGGAACCAGGGCGCATGCAATGTTCTCCGTTTCGGATATTTTCTTTCTCGCTATGAAAACTTTTTCGTACGTTTCATTTCTAAAATCAAATCCAGAGTTTTCAAAAACTGCTAGGCACTCGTCAAAAGTGAAGGAGGGTCGCATTTTAAAAATGATGGCAAATTTTTTGTTGACAACTTTTTGTTCATGGACATCCTGGAAAATTATTAATTTTTTGTTCTTTCACACTGCAAAAATATACCTTGGTGAGTTTAACAATTTTTTGCAATAACAATCTGTTGCAAAAAAATGTAAAATCCACAACGGCAACATTTGTCAGATTTGGAATAGCACCAACAAAGCAGTCTTCAATATAGGTGTGACCAGGCTTCAAAACGAGTAGTTTCTGAAAAAAAAGACTTCTCTCCATCTCTTTTTCTCATTGATAATATCGCTCTATTTACACATTATTCTCACCGCATTTGAAAGAATTATTGAAGCTTGGAGAAGCAGGTGACTCGGTGATGAAGTAAAGCTGGGTATATATATTTTTTAGGTTTTACAAGGCGAAGAGAATGGTGGAAAGAGGCATTTCCATGCAGAGTGACATGAATTGTGCGCAAGTTCGCCGAGCTAAGGTATTCCATGAGTATTTTTTGTCGAATATTGGACTGAAAGTGTATTCAATGGAAATTTATAACAAACAAGGTGGAGATAAAACAAAATAAAAAAGGTATCCGCTGCGGGTACTGGAACTCGGGCATATTGCGTGAAAAACAAAATTAGGACAGCTTAAGACGCAATATCTGTAACGGCCGACAAGTCTGCGATTGTGGGAAAATAGATTTGGCTGAAACTGTGAAAACTAGTTGCTTAGGACCCAAATAGACGCAAAATCTACTTCATTTTGCATTTTCCTTTAGGTGCTTAAGGGAACGTATTAAGGTCTTATTCTCATATCTCGCTTCAAACTCAACTTTTTGGATTTAAAAAAATCAGTCGATAGATAATATTTTACATAAAAAGTTTGTTATTACGGTAAAAAGCATTACTCACACGCCTACCATCCAAAAAAATCAAAAACTTCAACGAAATACCAAAACTGATTTTTACCACTCTTCGAAAGTGTCCACCGATCGTTGCAAGGCAGTGCGATATTCGTTTTTAGGAGCAATTTCAGGCCAGGATAGTATCTTGTTGGCCAATTTCCATTTCCCGAAAGTTGTTCAACCTTTAGTGAAAACTGGTACTTTGCGATGGAGGAAATCGTTAAATGACCGAAACATAGTCACAAACTACAAATGGGCCAAAACTAGTTAAACCATTGGAAAGCTAATGCAAATTTACCCTTAGAACCCAGTTTTCACTGCACTCGAAACTACATTAAGAGAATCCAACAAGTTCATTTAACGATTTCCTCCATCGTCCATCATTTCTTTGGAGGACATTTTCAAAGAAACCGTTTGTTTCTGGCTATTTTGTAATTTTCTGCGGAGGAAACGGGATTTTAGGATAAATTTGCATTAGCTTTCCAATGGTTTAACTAGTTATCTCAAAGTACCAGTTTTCACTAAAGGTTGAACAACTTTCGGGAAATGGAAATTGGCCAACAAGATACTATCCTGGCCTGAAATTGCTCCTAGAAAACGAATATCGCACTGCCTTGCAACGATCGGTGGACACTTTCGAAGAGTGGTAAAAATCAGTTTTGCTATTTCGTTGAAGTTTTTGATTTTTTTTTTTGGATGGTAGGCGTGTGAGTAATGCTTTTTACCGTAATAACAAACTTTTTATGTAAAATATTATCTATCGACTGATTTTTTTAAATCCAAAAAGTTGAGTTTGAAGCGAGATATGAGAATAAGACCTTAATACGTTCCCTTAAGCACCTAAAGGAAAATGCAAAATGAAGTAGATTTTGCGTCTATTTGGGTCCTAAGCAACTAGTTTTCACAGTTTCAGCCAAATCTATTTTTCCCAGGAGAGCCCCATTTCCAAATGGCTCGAAAATTATGAATATTGCGTCTTAAGCCCCGAACTTTTCAACAAAAATTACCCTATTAGGTTTTACGTGTTTCGGCATGGTTCTTATATATCAACTCAAAAAATTATAATTTCCAGAAGCTGAGCCTGGAAGTTCGTGGCTACTCCGCGACCACTTTCTACTGCGCCATACTGTGAAACGCGTATATTCCAAAACCAAAAAACCTCTTTTTGGCATCGATTCTTGATTACATTATGTATGGAATGGTATCTAATTCTTTAAGATAATCGATGCTTGCGATAAAATACCCACAATGATCATTGTTCCAAATATAAAATAGTCCAGCTCCCTTAAAACGCAATGGCTCACAGTTCCCTGTTCGTTCATAACCTCTGGTATAGCTACTTCTTTCCCCTCTTCACACCTCGTCGTTGAAATACTAATTTTTACGTGAATCTCCTTGTTGTGCTCCCCTGAAAAGCTGGTATATTTGTTCATTTTCGAGAAAAATTAAGTAGTGTTTGCGTGAATCTAACTTACTTGAACTAAGTTGAATGCGGTGGTTTGGAAGGTGCGTCTTAATATGTCTTCTGTTTCTTGACACCCACTTGTAAAACTCCGTGTTTGTTTGTAACATTCTGGTAAGACTGACGGGAGGTAACTAAAATAATTTTCAAACAAAAAGATAGATAAACTAACTTTTTGAATTATCCAAACTAGATATAAATCGCCTAGTCGCAATAGGGGTAGGGACATATTTCTTGCTGAGATATGACTGAATCAATGGATGAGTTGATATGCGGGAAAATTCGAAGGGAAAGCGAAAGCCATGAAAAGCAAGCAATGGCTTTATTTTGTACCACCAATTGGCGCGCCTTCGGCGCACCAAACGCTGGGTTTCCCCAGACCCCCTTCACTTTTGTAACATCTCTATTGTGAGGTTCTAGGTTCTTCTATTGCAAAAATCCTATGGTCTACTGCTTTTATTGCAAAATCCTAAGGTTCTACGTTTTTTTTATTGCGAAATCCAAAATTCTACGTTCATCTATTCGGAAATCTTAAGGTTCTGCGTTATGTTATTGCAACGTCCAAAGGTTCTACGTTCTTCTATTGCAAAATCCTAAGGTTCTGTCGCAAGCTTTGTCCTCTTTCTAGAAGATCCAGGACTTTTCCCTCCAAAACGGAGTGAGAACATATTAGTCTCTCGGCTCGCCATACGTCAAGGAGGGCCACGAGGAACGGTGAATAGAGTATGCAATCGGTGTACTCTCCGCTGTGAAAGGCGACCAGCCTTTCTCCCTTGACACCAGTGAGTAATCAATGGTTACCCAGGCTCACATGTATAATGCGGACAAAGACATGGGGAATCTCTCACGGTACGGCAGGCGGCGGCAGCCGGCTGCTCTGGCATACGTCTGGGACAGCTGCTGAAGATGGAGTGGATCGGGCTTGGCATGTTCTGTAGTTGTCGTGGCTGCAGGAACGGAGTCGTCTGGATCAGGCGGGATGACGTCCCTTGTGCATCTTCTTCACAGCTCCAAGTGGAAATGAGAGATTATGACGCAATCCAGGTAGTTGTTTAGCTTTCCTCCGCCGCCGATGCACGGCTACTCCGTCAATGCAAAAATGGGAAATTGGACGCAATTACGGACCCGGCCGCTGTGGAAGCGCGCAAACGCATGGGAATACGAAAATTGTCTTACGGTGTCCCTTCATTAGCTATTGTATTTTGCACAATCCGATTTAAGACGTGATTTCTCTAGTATTCAATTACTCATGCGACACTTTGCTCAAACTTTGTCAAAAACGTTTATTTGATGTAGAAACACTATTTTGAAGCGTTTAGACATTTATCGATTTTCGGTCCCGGGTTACCGTAGGGAACCCTGGTTACGCTAGTTTTGTTCAAAATGGTCCAAATGCTGCAATATATGTACCATTCAACTTCTTTTGGCTAATTGTTAGTGACCAAATTTATATTCATAGTTACCCGAAAAAAAATCATTTTTTGAAAATTTAGAATTTAGTTTCCGCCAAAAACGTCAATCTCTAGAAATTTTTCGAAATTAGCACTCAAATGTGAGCATTCTCAATATTTTTTAAAATCAATTTCTACGCAAAATTTGCTAAAAAATAAGTTTTTACAACTCAAACATTTTGCGACCCGAAGTATTTAAATAACTCGAAAAAGTGCAAGAAAGTATAGCTGTCGCCAAACGAAAATCATATGCTAATGAAGGAAACAGGCAAAACATGCTCTGTCGATGACTGATTTGACTATGAATATCCATATCAACAGAGCATGGGTGGGACATTCTAATTTTATTGGCTCTGCGGTTTGGCGGCTTCCAGTTTGGCGGCAGCTATATAGGAAAGTTTCCAGTTTGGCGGCAGCTATATGGGAAATTTCGTGAAAAGTTGCGGAAAGCGTCTAAAAATACTGGGCGCCCTGAGTTTGAGCCAATATCCGCGTTCTTTGAGTAATTCGGGTCGCGATATTTTTGTGTTCTAAAAACATAATTTGTAGCAAATTTTACATACATACATACATACACACGGTTTATTCTCTAGGGATCTACCCTGAACCGCCAGAATGAATCACAGTTGTCGACTTCAATTCCACGAAGTTGACTTGGTAGTTCTCATTCTCCTTTGATTCGGCTCCAAATGCCTCCTGACCAAGTTGCTGGTACAGCTCTCCTTGGGGGAGGCAGCTTCTTCGCAGGTTCCTGGGACGATCGGGGGACTGTAGACGACTTTGGTGATCCATTTGGTTGGAGCTACGTCCTCACGGGGCTCCACTCCGGCTTGAGGACGGGTAATCCAGACCCGGTTGGAAGAGCGTATAGTCGCTGCCCACCGAGCATGGCTACAAAAAGGGTCATTTTGAACAACCTGCGCATCTAATTAGCGAAATAGGTCACGTAATTGAAAGACACAGAGAAAAATTGGCAGCCGCTTTGGAATGCTCGCTGGGCGAGGAGTATAGGAAATTCTGTCAGGAAATTTTACATAGAATTCGATAAATATAATGAAAATGTTCACAGTTGAGTGCTTATATTCGAAAAACATCTAAAGGTTGACGTTTTTTTTTTTGGCAAAAACTAAATTTTAACTTTTTAATAAATGGATATTTCGGGTCTCTGGGAACAAATTTTGGTCAACAGGCCACAAGAAGATGAACAATACATAAATCACAGAATTAATTTGAGCAAAACTACAGTAACCGGGGGTGACCTACCGTAACCCGGGATCGAAAATCGATGAATGTCTAAACGCTTCAAAATAGTGTTTTACATCAAATAAACGTTTTGACAAAGTTTGAGCGAAATCCATGACATCGTGTCGTAGCCCCAACTGATTGGGGGACTCCTCACCCTTGAGGACCATTTCACATCCGTGCAATGCCGAAACAAGGTGGGACCCCCACGTTTGAAATGCGCATTGCACAAGGCCCTCCAAAATGAGAAACCCTGATTATTTCAGCCGAATTTCGCGTTCCATATTATTCTTTGCTCCCAGGAATCGCATTTATTGTCACAACATAATAAACCCATCAAACCGTCAGAGCGGCAGTGGAAACGCGATAATCATTAAATGTGGTGAAGGCGATGTTGGAGTCGTCGAGGAACGTCACGCCGTAGAGCAGTCCCTCCGTACCCACGTCCTCGTTCTTCTCCAGGAGATCCCATTGCTCGTCGTTGAGGGCCCATCCTCCGTACATACACGCCGCCAGGTACTGTTTCTTGTCGTCGACAAGCCGCGTCTCGATGTGCCACACACCGCCAGCTGTCTGGAAAAAGGAAGGTTATGGTGATCTATGCTGACGACGTGGTGCTGATTGGAAGAAGTCTAGGAGCGGTGCAAAGAATGCTGACGGAGTTGGATGGAGAAAGTAGAAAGGTTGGATTGGAAATCTCTAAACATAAGACGGTGGCAATGTCGAACATGAGAGAAGGGAATCTGCAGCTGAGAGGACAACCGGTGCAGTTCGTGCAGCACTTCGTCTACTTGGGCCAGTCGCTATCGTGTAAGGAGAAGAACCGGGAGTTGACGAGACGGATTGGAGCAGGATGGGGCGCATTCAACCGCCACAGACTGTTTCTGACGAAGAGGAGCGTGCCGATGAGACTGAGGAAACAAGTGTTCGTGAGATGTGTGGTCCCTTCGATGCTGTACGGTTGTGAGACGTGGAGCCTGAGTGCAGAAGACCGGAGAAAGATGTCAGTGGTGCAGAGACGAATGGAGAGGGCCATGCTGGGTGTGACAGTGCTGGATCGGGTGCCAAATGTTGAGCTGAGACGGATGACTGGACTGCCGGATGTGTTGGAGATGGCGTGGAGACGGAAGATGAAATGGGCTTGGAAGGTGGCGACGATGGAAAACGATAGATGGCCGAAGAAAGTGACGGAATGGTACCCGAGAGGAAAGGCGAGAAACAGAGGACGACCCTACGCGCACTGGGAGGATGACATGGAGGACGTGATGGAGGAGAACGGCTTGCTGAGGCAGATGTGGGCTACGGCGGCACGCGCGGACAGACGAGAGTGGCGGCACATGATGATAACGGCGAGACGACAGTAATACCAGTCGATATATTGTCTCGATTCCGATAAATAAATGTTAAATGTTAAATGGTGATCAATCATGGACATACACGCTCATACTTTTTCCAGCTCCGCAAAAATGGTTGTAGGGCTGTAGCGATTTTAAATTTTTGGAAAAAATTTTGTTGAGGTAGGGGATGCGTCACAAATTTTTCGAAACATTTTCAATCGTTGCGAGACCCAGCCCACTGAAACGGCGATTTTCTAAAATCTAGTTGCAGCAAACTTGAGAATTCGGGAAAACTTTTTGAAGATCTGTTTTCATATAAGGATGAAGATACAATTTCCAAAGCTCAATCGATACAGGGGTACATTCCTTTATTCTGCAGTCTTCGCCGGGCTGTGTGCACCGGCGAAGACTGCAGAATAAAGGAATGTACCGCGCAAGCAAAAATGCAAAAATCAAGGTATACGTAGTTTCCCTACCCTACTCAAAAATTGTTTGTGTCAGTCGGTTGGCGCTTTAGGGGTTTGAACAAGAGCCGGGTCTCGACGCGAAACGCCTGATTCTAATAAAACAATAATTAAAAAGTTTATATTTATTTAATTTAACATTGAAAATTCTCTTAGCTTCTATTTATCAGCGAAGAATTCATTGATTAACAAAAAAATTAGTTCAAAAGGGTACTCATTTTTTCGAAAAATCGTACTTCCAAGAGGTACCGTCTTGTGCTCAAAGGCTTTCAGTGACGTAGATTCCAAATAAGAACTTCATTTTCCGTGAGAAGTCCCAGTTATGTCAGGATTGAAGCGGTTTTGTATAATTGAAAACGGATTCGCAATGGAGCGCGCTTTCCGTTCCGCAGGCTCATCACAGTCGGCGGCGGGGTGAGTGCAGCCAGTTTCGTCTTGAATCTCCGGTTGAATACCGCGAATTCGATAGGTTTGGCTGTCTTTAGTAAGATGAAATATATCCAAATTTGGTGTTAATTTGAAAATGGTAAAAGAATTTAAAAAAGGTAAGCTTACGTTTTTATAAGGCGCTATTTGGGGAGGGGGCTGACAAATCGAGCCCCCCCCCCCGAACGTTCCCAGTCCAGCCATGAATAAATCATTTTCAACTTATTTTGATAATTTAAAAACAAATTCAATGTTAAATAGAATAAAACAAGCATTTTCAATTAGAATTCTTAAAATTGAGGTGTTCGTGTTGCAGCACGATTTCCTACGCACATCCATTTAATCCGCCTGCTTCGGCGACCTGTGTTTTAGGTTCGGCGCTGTTAAGCCTTGAAAATTACGCCGCCGAGCCACGGCTTTCGCAGATTTTGCTCTGTTAAAGGGACAGCCAGGCGGCTTTTACAACATTGGCTCATCTAAGAGAGAAATATTTGCTGATCAAAAAAATGTATAGTACTATGGGTCGGAAATCTACCGTTTTCGATAGATCTGGCTTCAAAGTGTCCAAAAACGGCCGACCATCCGCAGATTGTGCGGATAGCCAGTACGCCCTGCGTGACCGGCTTTTATAAGACATGCTAATGAATCGAATTTCATTCTAATTGGCTGAGAGAGCTGTGAAAATGAGGAGGGTGCGAGACAATTTAGCATAGTTAATTCGCATAATTTCCGACCGTATCCGATCGAAAATGAAATGAAAAGGCTCCTTACTGCCCCTTTAAGCCTGTTTATCGCGTGAATCTGGAGTGAGCAAACATTTTGAACGATGAGAAGCATATTTTACTATTTTACAACATTATTTCTTAACGACCGTGTTCATCACACTTGAACTGAGCACACTTTACATACATTATGAGCAAACAGATTGCGCTATATTCCTTTAAAAAACACCCATTTGTGTCAATAGGGCCCAAAACGACGTTAAAATGACGCACCCTTCCATTTGCTTGGAAAACGCGATTTTACGAACAAATGCAGTGAGAAAAACTAGTTTATAACACGGTTTTTGGCTGTAATGCCGTTTGCCGCATGTTTCTAGTTCAAAGTTTCCCTGGTTTCATGATTTCTGCTAGATTGCGGGCAATCGGACAAGCCAGAGAATTTTTAAATACTTTCCGCACTTTACGTTTCGCGGATCGGACTGCGGTGGTCACCATATTTTGCGCCAGCCAGATGTCAATAGGACCAAAAAAAACATAATGACCGATAGCGAAATCCTCTCTTTCTTTGACTTTGACAAACAACTTTGACAATGGCCTGCCTATCGAAACCACGACCTATCCGTTGATACTCATATGAGAAGCCATTTTATGGATGATTCTATTCTGTATTTTTGATGATACAAATTGCAGCACGACTTTAATTTTGGTTATTTATTCTCACCTTTCCAGGATAGTTTTTCGGTTCAACCGCCGGTTGCGGAAATTTTTTCACAGTCTTTGCGCTCGTTTGCAGCATGGTTTTATTTAAACAGGCGATTTTTGCACGATTTTCGGCAATCTTCTCGTTTGCCGCACAAACTGTTTTGCGAAACAATTTTATCTCACGCAGTTTTCGGTATTTCTCACTTTGTTCGGAAAATTATTGAACAGTGCCCACCTTCGTTTCCGTGACCGGCATGTAAACCTTGCGAATGTCGAAAGTCCGGATATGTTGATCATAGCTACCCGTAAGAAGTGTCTGAAACCGATGTTTTTATGGAAAAAAGAGGCCTAAACTCACATTGTCATCCACCCACTCCACGTAGGTGACTCCGGCTTCGAAATTCTTCACGGTGGACATGTGGGCTCCACGGAGGTCCCAAATCCTGAGAAGACCGTCGTCGCCTCCGGTCGCTGCCCGTTTTTCCGACAAAGCCGTGGCCCAGACCTTGAAAAATGGGTCCTGAGTGGAAATTTAAGATTAGAAAATACCTCGCATGGCTCGTTTGTGAAGGGGAGTTTATGGGCCAGCCATTGGTGACGGACGTCACCGGAACCGAGGTCGACCAAGGAGACGCCGCCGTTTTTTGTGGAGACAAGGGCGCGGTCTCCTTTCACGGACACGTTGAGGAGCATGTCATCAGAGACGGGGATCGATTGGGTGGAGTAATCTTGAAATGGAGAAATTATGAATGTGATGTAAAAAAAATGATAGAAGTGTTCTTTATCAACTTTTAAAAAGAAATATGCGAAAAACACCCCAGAATTCTCACATTTGCAGCAGCCGAATTTCAGAAAGAGGCCTGTTTCATTGGAGGTGGGTCCCGGCACGATAACCCTGCGTATCAAACGGGGGATGGAAAAACGTCTTTTAAAACTCATTTTAACATGGAATTTTCCATTTTTCAGTTTAAAAGGACGAAATGTGATGTATTACGCCGATATATGTACCGTTTCAATAACAAGTGTGAAGAATAACGCTTAATCAGAAGCAGCCATCTTACCGTATGTAAACAGCGGTCACGGTTAAACATCGTGCACAACAATCTTGCAGCAAACGTGAAGCCCGGACAGCTTCATTTTCGTTGCTCTAAACGCTGAATGGTAGACAATACATGCATCATTTGGCGTGAGTTTTGGCACATATATGTTCTCAGTAAATATTCAAGAGAATAACGTAAACCCTTTTTCTTGGGATGGAATCATTTTCGATCCTCGAAAAAAACTCAGGCCAAAGGGTACGTGGCTGTACTATCCATTTATGAACTCAGATATAAGCCAAATATTCCAGGAATCTCACGTTTGCTGCAAGATTGTTTCACTGCAGTAGACTGCATTAGACTTGGGTCCCGCCACGAAAGGCCTCTAAAAAGCCGCTTGCCGATTCAAGAAAGCGTGCAGCGGGCTGTGCTCTGTCTCTTTATCCACCACATTGTCAAAGCTCTGGACAACGAATTGGAGATGTCGCCCTGGTCCTAGTTCTCCTCCCTCAGCCGGTTCCCTCCTCTCCCTTCCTTCTCCTCACCCTCAGCTTCATCTCTTCTATCCTCCTTCGTCTTTTTCATCTCTCCTTCTCTACCAAGGACGATGATGGCGACCGTCTCCCCGGGGTTTATGTTTTCAACACAAACCGTTCAAACAATATATAACTCACTCAGAAGCTCTGATAATTACCAAAATTGTAATTTAAAATAGATTATTTGGTTCGGTAATTTTTAGTGCTAAATTTTTTGTGCAATCCAAAAAATCATAATTCAAATATTTCGCTTTGTTGTGCCCAAGCATACTGCCTTGCTTTTAAATCGAATTTTCGCTTTGCTGTCGCTTTTTTCCACGCCCTTTTTATTACAGGCTTGTAATGCATTTTTGAATAATTGTTTATACAATTCTAAAATTCGTCTAAATCCTAAATCAAACTAATTTAGCAAAAAATGTCGCTAAACCTGCTCCAACTCGACGATTTCTACCTTTCATGGATAATAAATAAAGTAATATAAATTTCTTTACAAACTTACATTATTTTCCTAACTTCAGATGTCTCCCGTTAGTTTTACGAGAATGCTACAAACAAATAAGAATTTTTACAATTGGGCTCAACGAAACAAAAGGAGGATTGAAATCCACCTATCGAATTTGCATCATATTCGACTTTGTACAAGTGAGATTTTTAAATATTAATTTTAAGGTTTTTTTAAAACATTTTAAACTAAATTATCGGTACCTTAATAATTTTCTTCAGAAGAATGCGAAAATGAGACTTACTTATCCATTGTGATTTCAAAATGGGTTCAATTGGAAACGGGAAATTACGAAAATATGGCAATTTTGGAAAAGACGGGACCGGTTGATCAATGTGTTTTTATGGAATTGGACTATTTCGTCTTTAGTTTCTTTTTTCTTGTAAGTTCTCTCTTTCTCTCTCTCTCTCTCGCTCAATCTATCTCTCTCTTCGCTGCTGCCCTCTCTAATCCCATCCCATTTCAGTCAAAAATTCGTCAAGACGTCATTATGGATTTTATCAACAAAGTCCACATTCGTGGTTATCACGTAATGCTCCACGGGAATTCATATTTCCATCAAGTCATACGTTTCCTTCGACCGACGAAAGTCGACGTTTTCAGCTTTCCCATACCGCCTAGTCAACTGCTACTCAGCCCGATGTTGACTCGAGCAAAACTGGTATGAGTGAGTGAGAGAGAGAGAGGGGGAGAGAGAGAGAGAGAGAGAGAGAGAGAGAGAGGGGGGAGAGAGAGAGGAGAGGAGAGAGAAGGAGTGAGAGGCAGGGAGAGAGAGGGGAGAGAGGTAGAGAGAGAGAGAGAGAGAGAGAGAGAGAGAGAGAGAGAGAGAGAGAAAGAGAAAGAGAGAGAGAGAGTTAACTGGTACGTGGGTGAAGATTTTACAAGGTGGTCCAAGTAGACGGGCCGAAGCTGCCGGGCCGAGAGTTTTTTTCAAGTCTGCCCGGCCCGGCCCGTGAGTACTACATCTGATGTTTTGTGATAATCGCATCTGAAGACTTGACTTGATGACTGGCGCGCGGCCTCTGCTTTGTCATGAGCGCGCCTTTCCGAGAGGGTTTCTAGCCGCAACGCGTTGTGAGAAATAGAGATAAAACAAAGGGAAAGAGAGAGAGAGAGAACATGAAACGGATTGAAAATGCCAGAAAGAAAATCCTTTTTTCAGGAGCGTCTTTCTTTTTACCCTAGTTCTACCCACATTGAAGAGTGCCTCACGAAAATTATACCTCATTTTCCAAGTGTAGCCGTGATGGATCTGAACATTTTTTGCACTACGGAGTATCTAAAGCATATTTTAAAATTAATTAATGTAATTTGTTGTTAGAATTAGCCTAAACATTTTTTCAGGGTGTACACGAACAAAAAATTGTCAACAGAAGCCTCTCTGTAAAATTTCTGTTACATCCCTCTTCCACATTCGACGACTGCCTTGCAATTTTCGAAAACGGAGGTTTCGATTTCGAAAACAAGAATTGGAATCCCGTCTACTCTGGGAAAAAGAAAGTCTCCGAAACGGAAAACTTGGCTTTCACTTTAGTTCCTTTTTTCATATCTGACAAACCACGTGTTGCTATACATTTACGCGAGTCGGTTTGCTCAAAAATCAGTTATCGTACCTTGACCATTCGATATGATGTTGTTCCAACTCATTACGACTGTCTTGATTTCTACGAGAATCGCCAGTTTGACGATTCGTTTGATAACAACTCCCATGATCCAGATGAGACAACCCTTTAGATAGTTTTTTTGTTGCGGTTTGTGAAAATAAATTCATCAGTTTTCTTTTCGATGCTGGTATAGAAAAAATACCAATCATAATAAAGAAAAGGCGAAATCCTAAAGCTTTTCCTCCAGAAAAGGGGGTTTTGCTTTCAAAGTGTATTTTCGTACCAACTGGATGGCAGCAGAACGCGGTTTTATGTTTCAAAAATCTTGTTGTGTTTCACAAATCTTTTTGTGATCAATATAAGAATGCATGATTGCGGTCAAAAGGGAAAATTTGAGAACTCGTCTTTGACTCATTTTGCGTCTTTTTCTACCTTTTTTCCGGTGAAGGTCGTAAAAAAACAACAATTAAAGTGGTTTACTTTAATTTTTAAAAAATGGCCATTGAGATTCAGAATGCTTCAAGTTTTGTTATAGGTTGGTACCTTCACTTTTGAAGTTCCGCAGCGAAGTTCCGACAAATTCTTACCCAACTGTTTATGGTACCACCAGCGGGAGAGGCGCCTTCGGCGCCCCTCCCGCTGGCTGGGGGCTACGCCCCCAGACCCCCTTAACACTGTTACGTTTTCGTTGCGAGACCCATCATATAAAGGTTGGTTTGTTTTGCTTTTGCACGATCTATCGATTGATACAATTTTTAGATCATTTGAAGAATCTTTTATTTTTAGCAAAGTTCTGGCACGCTTTCGCTGCGAGACCCATCATATAAAAGTTGCTTTGTTTTGCCTTTGCACGATCTATCGATTGATACAATTTTTAGATCATTTGAAGAATCTTTTATTTTTAGCAAAGTTCTGGCACGCTTTCGCTGCGAGACCCTAACACGATTTTCAGGCTATGAGCTACTCTTGTCTAGGGTAGTAACATATTGAAAGATGAGGTGGATTGGTTCACGGGGAGCTGAGATCACTATGGGGTCACACACTCACAGACACAGACAGACAGTCACGGACATTTGCGATTTATTAATATGGATGCTGCATGGTCCATGCAGCATCCAGCAAAATCTGCTTTCGATCACGTGCAATCTTGAAAATCATACTTTTTAAAACGCTGCTTTTAAAAACTTCAGTATTCACGATAAGAGAGGCAATGTTATGCAAAACCTTTGTGAAGATTGAAAAGGTACATCTAGAGTTTTAAATTTGTCGCCGCTATCCCTGGTGTACTATAGAAGTTCCCTGTTCAGGGACTCTCTAGACGTCTGGGCTCGCCCTACCCTCGTTGCAGAGGACGCCACGCGGTTGAGGCTGCAGCTCTAGAAGATATGCAGTCGTTGGTTCCCTCACCAGACAGAGAGTTAGCGGTGATCTGAGGCTCTGGATGGATTCACTCAATAACACGGTAGTTGGGGGATATATGTTTATCGCACCACATAGCAACAATGAATTGGCCGACGGCCATACACAATGAATTGTGCCGGTCGAGAGGAATTTAATTTAATTGGCAAAAATTTAATTGTCCTTTGCGTAAAGAGCAAAAACGTTCTTATATCCCCTAATAAATAGAGAATGATTAAAGATTGCATTACTGTGCAACAGAATAAAAACTATATTTGAAAGAGAGTAACTTACTATTTTGCTGCAATTTTATTAAATTAATCAATTTTGCTGTGATCGGTGCCCTAAGCAAGGAGCTGAGATCATTTTCCGTAAGTGTCTCACTTTGCATCAAAATATAATAAAACTTAAATTAAAAGGGGCTTTTGAAAAATTTAGAATAGGTTTCCGCGCTTCAGACTAACATTTTTTTCCAAATAAAAATTTTTTTTTTGAAGAGAAATCAGAAGTTGAAATGTTACCCTTATAAATACACCAAAATAGCCTGATTTTTCGCCACTTAGTTCCGTTTTCTCTCCGAAATTAGAGTAATATGTGTGAAAAGACTAACGTAGAAAAAGTAAACGATTTGTTTGAAATGTAGAAAAGAACTTCAATAAATAATGACTAGCAATATGAGATGCCTCTTTTTTCCTAAATGTCTCCGGATCTTATATAAACACCAAAAACAACTGGAGTTGATATCATAGAAAACGAATCTCTGCCTATTTTACTATAGTATTTATCTCAATGTTTTTTTTAAACCTATCTCAAAATTTAAAGGAGAGTTTCAAATCCTTTAAACAGATATTAAAAACTTGTACAAACAAAATGGCAAAATATCACTTCGCCGAATTCAAATCATTTGAGGGCGGAAAATTTTTTTTTTCTATTTTCATTTATTATTATTTTATTCTACTTTATTACTATTTTATTCTACTCCTAATCTCTTAATATTTTCCGAAATCAATCTCAAAATTTAAAGAAATCTTCAACCTTTTTTTTATTAAAGACTGGTATTAAAAACGAATGGTATTAAAAACGTGCACTATCAAAAAAAAATTTGATGGGACGAATAAAGTATGTTGAAAAGTTTTTTGAAAAAGGCAGAGATTCGTTTTCTATGATATCAACTCCAGTTGTTTTTGGTGTTTATATAAGATCCGGAGACATTTAGGAGAAAAGAGGCATCTCATATTGCAAGTCATTATTTATTGAAGTTCTTTTCTACATTTCAAACAAATCGTTTACTTTTTCTACGTTAGTCTTTTCACACATATTGTTTCTTTTTTCTATCTTTTATTCAAAAGAAAAATGCTATACATCACACCGAAGGTAGTCTTTCAAAATAAGTTTGTAAAACGTCGAAAAACAAAAAGCCCATTTAAAATTAAAAACAATTATGATTTAAAAAAAACGATCCGCAATAGAAGGGGTGGTTTGGAAAAGCCTGGATAAAAAAAGAAAAAATCTTTGATCTGCGTTCAATTAAATTCTTGAATATCGAAGAAGAAATCGCTTTCAAAATGTGTTATTTTAAATTGACAGCTATTTTGTTTGTTAGAAACAAACTCATAACCAAACCGAAGGCCGTTTTCGATAGCGGCCGCAGGCCGTCTTTAAAATCTGCCGAAGGCCGTTTTTGATAGAGGCTGCCGGCCGCCTTTTTTATTGGCTTAAGGCCGTTGTCGATAGCGGCCGCAGGCCGCCTTCAGTATCGGCCGAAGGCCGTAAATACTAGCGGCCGCAGGCCGCCTTTTTATCGGCCGAAGGCCGTATTTACTAGCGGCCGTAGGCCGACGCCCGAAGGCCGTTGTCGATAGCGGCCGCAAGCCGCCTTTATTATCGGTCGAAGGCCGTTGTCGATAGCGGCCGCAGGCCGCCTTTATTATCGGCCGAAGGCCGTTGTCGTTAGCGGCCGCAGGCCGCCTTTTGTATCGGCCGAAGGCCGTTGTCGATAGCTTTAGTATCGGCCGAAGGCCGTTGTCGATAGCTTTAGTATCGGCCGAAGGCCGTAAATCTAGCGGCCGTAGGCCGACGCCCGAAGGCCGTTGTCGATAGCGGCCGCAAGCCGCCTTTATTATCGGTCGAAGGCCGTTGTCGATAGCGGCCGCAGGCCGCCTTTATTATCGGCCGAAGGCCGTTGTTGTTAGCGGCCGCAGGCCGTTTTCATTATCGGCCGAAGGCCGTTGTCGATAGCGGCCGCAAGCCGCCTTTTTTATCGGCCGAAGGCCGTTGTCGATAGCTTTAGTATCGGCCGAAGGCCGTTGTCGATAGCTTTAGTATCGGCCGAAGGCCGTAAATCTAGCGGCCGTAGGCCGACGCCCGAAGGCCGTTGTCGATAGCGGCCGCAAGCCGCCTTTATTATCGGTCGAAGGCCGTTGTCGATAGCGGCCGCAGGCCGCCTTTATTATCGGCCGAAGGCCGTTGTCAATAGCGGCCGAAGGCCGTTGTCGTTAGCGGCCGCAGGCCGCCTTTATTATCGGCCGAAGGCCGTTGTCGTTAGCGGCCGCAGGCCGCCTTTATTATCGGCCGAAGGCCGTTGTCGATAGCGGCCGCAAGCCGCCTTTATTATCGGTCGAAGGCCGTTGTCGATAGCGGCCGCAGGCCGCCTTTATTATCGGCCGAAGGCCGTTGTCGTTAGCACCGGCAGGCCGTTTTCATTATCGGCCGAAGGCCGTTGTCGATAGCGGCCGCAAGCCGCCTTTTTTATCGGCCGAAGGCCGTTGTCGTTAGCGGCCGCAGGCCGCCTTCTTTATCGGCCGAAGGCCGTTGTCGATAGCGGCCGAAGGCCGTTGTCGTTAGCGGCCGCAGGCCGCCTTTATTATCGGCCGAAGGCCGTTGTCGATAGCGGCCGCAGGCCGCCTTTATTATCGGCCGAAGGCCGTTGTCGATAGCGGCCGCAGGCCGCCATTTTTATCGGCCGAATGCCGTTGTCGATAGCTGCCGCAGGCCGCCTTTTGTATCGGCCGAAGGCCGTTGTCGATAGCGGCCGAAGGCCGTTGTCGATAGCTTTAGTATCGGCCGAAGGCCGTTGTCGATAGCTTTAGTATCGGCCGAAGGCCGTAAATCTAGCGGCCGCAGGCCGCCTTTTTATCGGCCGAAGGCCGTATTTACTAGCGGCCGTAGGCCGCCTTTTTTTATCGGCCGATGTCTGCTGTCGATAGCGGCCGAAGGCCGCCTGTTTTATCGGCCGAAAGCCGTTTTCGATAGCGGCTATTGCCGGAGCGAGGAGGAAGGGAGAGAGATAATGCACAAATTTGGATGTTTTGTTTTCTGGCACGCAAAGATCGATATCTGTTTGTGGTTTGCCTTATTGTTAGAAGAAGAAAGCTCTTAAACTGATTCGATCCAATTGATCTAGTAAAACAAAAGAAAAATGACTACATCGGGATTCGAAGCCGAGATCACCCGCGTACTAGGCCGGCCTGTACACCGGTAAGCCACAAGGATCATCCTTACGGCTGCGTGCGGCGCCCTTTTTGACTATGTGAGGCAAACATTAGTAAAAGCAACGAACTCATAAAATATTCACAATCTTTCGCAAAAGTCGCTCGTTTCTATAGGTAGATAAAGAAATTCTAGAAATATTATTGGATTTCCGGAATGTACGCAAAATTTTACCTATATGAATTTGTTTGGTGCACATTTTGCAACGTTGAAGGCAAAAAACCCGTGACCGAAAATTTGTCTACGGCGGCGGCGGCGGCGGCGACGGACATGAACGGCGCCCATTTTTTGATAGCGCGCCCTAACACGGCGGGGGTTCAAAATGGTCGAAATCAACTTTAAAAAAACCAATCGATTCGTTTTGAGTAGCTGAGTAAGAATATGACTGTTAAAATTACAAAAAAACAACATTCAAGCTTCCAATCGCTAAAAAGCCAAAAAATCAGTTTGCAAACGGGAAATTTGAAAACAAATCTACTGGGAAAGATCGGTGTTCTCCACAACACCGACTCACCTAAATTAAAAAGATCAGCATTGCTAAGGGAAAAATTCTAATTTCCGTCCAAACGATTTCAAAATATAACATCGAAATATTGGCGCAGAGGTTTGGGGGAATCGTTTTTTTTCGCAAATTTATCCAAAATCAGAGCGCAAACGTATCGCCCATGGTTGGGCACAATCTGCAGGTTTACCAGTTTCGCGAACTTTGTAGTTTGGTCGAGCCTTAAAAACTGGCGTGGCCCGGATGGATTCTCATGAAATTCCATAAACTCGGTTCGAAAAGCTGAAAATCTCAACAAACCTTGGCATTCTGAGCGGAGAACCCGCATTCGCTGAGCAATTTTCTGTCATCCAGGGAAACGAAACTGGAGAAATTTCCCTCCTCCTGGAACTTGACGAGGGTCATGTCATTCACGGGGACCTGAAACACTTGAAATAGCGCAATTTGGTTATAAAATACATTAAACGACTTAAAATGTAAACAAACCTTTGTGATTCCTTCGACGATCCTCTTCAGCTTCAGGACTTGAACATTATCCTTGGCGTCGATGAAAATGTGCTGCTTTTGGCGGACGATCTCGAAGAATAGTTCCTGAAATGAGTAAATTACAAATAAGCCATGAAAATTGGAGATGCAGTAGTTCCGCGCAACCATGGCTCCCAAATTTTTCAAAGCCCGGCCCAGGCCCGACCAAAAATTTTATGTCTTATTTCAACGTAACAAATAACAACAACAAAAAAATTCGGCCCGCCACAAAATCAGCAAGTTTATATCTATATTAATCTCGCACCAAAAGTCGCAGGTAGCAGGTTTTTCCTTACGACTATAAACACTTTGGCTCACAATCAGAAAATCATTTAAAATACCACAAGGATTAATTTAAATCCCACTTGAAAAAGAAACTACTTCGGTGTTTGCAACTACAACGTGCCAAAGTTTTGATGTTGCTACTAGAGCAAAGCGTGTAATATAGGATACTCAGGCCAAGTACGCAGCCAAAATGGCCGAAGTAGATTTGGCGATGAGTATATTTCCTCAGTTTGCGATAAATTTTGTCAAAGAACGAGGCAAATCGCCAATTTCGAACTTTTTAATAATAAAGGGGACTGTCGTAAAATGGGCCCCACGGAGGGTTGCCAAGGAATGGGTACGGTAAGGCAGCACATTTTAGTAGGCGGAGCCGGATCACTTTAGAAACAGCGTCGAACTTTAAATGTTGAAAAATTTTAAGGATTGACAACCGTCCCGTAGCGATTCTTGAAACATAGGACACATGTCGGGTAAAAGTTTGCGTAATAGCCAGCGCGCGCAAAGTCCTGCGCATCTCTTCCCCTTTTGAACTAAATTCAATATTGCGCGGTTGCTCTCCCGTATTTAGCGAATAGGTGGATGTGATGCGCTTGCGGTACCTTCGTCATTTAGGAGCCTGTGGGCGTGGCTTAAACTCAGTACACAATTGGGAACCGTAGAAAACCGATTTCCGATTGATAACACAAAATAGCACAAATTAAATGCGAAACGGAGCTAGAAAATGGCGTCAAATTTGACTGCTAGATAAACCGCGACTCGACCGTCCCGCGCGAAAAGTTCACTGAAGAATCGGGCCAATCTGCTCAGCTGTTTTGGACAAACTCGGCATAGTTCTCAATAGAAGGGCCGGCCAAAATTGCCCAAAGGGTCCGGACCATTAGAAATCCGGTGCGAGAAAGAAATCCCCTCACCGAGCCGACAAGACGGAAGTCGTGGGAAACGAGGATCATTCCTCCGGGGAAGCAGTTGATGGCCTTGGCGAGGGCGTCGATGGACCCCAGATCCAAGTGATTGGTAGGCTCGTCAAGGAGGAGGAGATGGGGCTGCTGCCAGGCCAACCAGGCGAACGAGACTCGGCAATGCTGGCAGCCAGAGAGCTGTTTCATCGGGCAAACCTGGAAATCTCGATAACTTTCTGAATTTCGATTGCTGCGAGATGATTTGGGCAGCAAAAGATCAAACTCTCACCTGTTCCCTGCCGGTGATTCCGTAGCGGCCGACGATCTTCCTTCTCCTTGACCTCGGGGAACTCGGACGTCATGAACTCCATTGCGGACTTCTCCAGCGGGAGCTCTTCGTACAGATGCTGAAAATGACTTCAATTAAAAATATAAACAGATAATTAAAAAATCAATTTACACCTCCATCTATAGAGATCAATTACAGTAAAACATACATGGAGATAAACACTTCGAATGCTCGATTGTCCCTGGGTTGTTATTTGCAAAAAATAGCGCCAATAGCATACTTGGACATATGGTGTTTGCGGGACCTTAGTTTTGGGGGTCGCCAAGTATGGAGGCCTTGTAAAAATGGGAGGGGTTTAATTTGTGGGACCCCTCCCTCTGATGGACCTTACCTTTTGGCCCCTTCCGTACATAGTTCTCACGGGCCGGGCCGGCCCGACTTGAAAAAAAAAATCCTCGGCCCGGCGCCCGCTTCGGCCCGTCCACTCGGACCACCCGGTCAAATTGTCACCCACACGACCATGGTTCGATCCCGGTCGGGACACTTTATTTTTGCTAACTTAGTGTAAGTTTAAATGTGTAATAGAAGTGTAATGAAAGTGTTTTCGGGGTTTAAAAAATTGACGTAAGCTAAAATAACGATTTAAAGAATTTTTAATTTGACAAGTTTACAAACCGGGCCGACACTTTTCTCGGCCCGGCCCGTTTTGGCCCGCGGGCCGGCCCGACATTTGAGAACTATGCCTCCGTATCCTATCCATGTATGACCAATAGTCTACATTTCATGGGCTTTATCGACTCTTTAAAGATTCTTTTCGAATAAACAGGTTCAGTTCCAAACTAGCTTTGTTGACAGTGAAACCTTGTAGTCAATCAGTCATCAACACATCTCCCAGCGAATAGGAGGTCGTCTTCGCGTGAAAATACGTTTCGACATGCCCGTCCGTTACATGAAATACAACCCGATTCATTCTCATTGCGCCACCTCATTCTGCCTCTTCTCTCCCCCTCGTGCGGCTGGTCAGTTCCCTCTCTCCCCTTCCCACGAAGTTAAACCTTCTTCAGCCATGTCCGGGAGCAACTCGGAAAACCCCTCGAAGCGGAGCCCAGATTCCGTGAGGACCGCTCTCCCGAAGGATTCTACTGTGTCTTCTGCAAAGGAAGACCCTCTTCTGTCGCCCACGAAGGACACCCCGCCGAAAAACGGAGAAGCAGCTGATACGCCGAAGGAAAAGGAAGACGGTGAGCCTCAGGGCGAACAGAGTGGAGGCGGTGGCGCCGGCTAAGGATGAAGTGGATCCGTCGCTTGACGAACTCACCACCACATCCGATGATGAGAAGATTATCGCCGTGCTGAAGACGAAGAAGACGAGCAAGGAGTTGGCTGAAGCTGCTGTGGAAGGGGTGGCCCTGCCGGTTCCCACAACGAAAACCGCCAAGTTGGGCTCGAAACCTCCCACGTCTCAGATCAAGACGAGACGCTCCGAAACGGGTGGGACTTCATGCATCATGCGAGAGAATAAGGAGATTAGAAAGGTGAGGTTTTGGCGAATTTGGGAGAATTCTTCATAATATTGAGGTTAAAAACGAATTTAGCAGACTGTTTTGACGTTCCGGCACTGGAATAGCCCCACCATCGCTCGCAGCGTTCTCGTGCTGTGGAATTTCCGAGATCCGTCTACACTACGTGTTGGAGAGCAGCGACGGCAACAGCATTGTGGTTGGTCTTCAGAAGAAAACAGCAAGGGTTCCGGTGTGCGAACGCCTCAATTCCACAAAAGGGGTTGATTGTTACGTGGAAGAGCGGCCTAAGGGTACCCAAATCTACGTAATTCGGCGTTTGAATGAAAATGGTGACAAAGGGTTAAACGGGGGCTTACATTGCCCCTTAAGCACAGTTTGGGGGCTTACACATCGACCCCTCCTTTTTTTCCAAGTGGCCCGGCCCGTGAGAACCCCCGGTTACGGTACTTAAAGGTACCGTAATCAGAAGCTTTTGGATTGTGAAAATAAACAGTGCATATTTCTTGCCAAGGCTACTTTGGTTGATTTGGATGAGTATAAACCTTGAGTAACTTATTAACCACGCTAAGAAACATTGGCACGTTGCGCGATGCACTGAGTGGACGCAAAAACCACGTCACCAGCACGGTTTGGAATTTATTCCAATCGCGCCATCCAAAATAAACGGTTCAACTCAAAGGCGTCTCTGACAGCGGTTGTTCAATAAATGCCAGCCAAGTCTACTCGGAACAGATTTTGTGCTTGTGAGAAGGCGTGTATCGTAGCGAAGGTGTTGAGTTCCGAGCATAAATTGGCCAAAATTCACATTTTTGATGATGTTCTGTGCGCACGTTGCAAACAACCATGCGCAAAACGGCATGCAAACGGTGCACGGTCTTTTCCATGCGGGACCCGTTAAACATCTGGAGGACAGCCTGTTTCGACTTGCAGTGCGCAAAACACCAACCATCATCGTGCATGGAGGCCAGTGTCGGCCAGGTGTTCCAGCTCCTTCCTCTCATTATCGACATCGACGACGGCTTGAAAGGCGATTATTTCACTGGCAGGCATCTCACGAGACACCAAGTACATGTCGATGTTGGAGGGGATCCGCAGTTCCCTGTTGTAGATGGCGTGCATGAGTGTGGATTTACCTGGAAATTCAGCATTTTAAAAGCCAGATTCTCACCAATAGTTCAATTATCCAAGAAAAGGTACTCACCACTGCCGTTGAGTCCGATGAGACCGTAACGACGGCCTCTGTTGAGCTCCAACTTGGTGTCTTGTACGATTTCCCTTCCGTAGAAAGTGACCTAAACGAGAATTTTAGGAGTGTTCAGGCAGTAACGAAGCAAGAGGGACATACAAATTCCCAAAAAGCAGTAGCCGACACACTTTGGACAAAACTAGAGAATCCATGAATGGGTCCCGATACGTAAGTTTCTGAATGCATTGTAGGCAGTTGCTCATATCGTCAACAGGCGAACATTGGAACTTTCGTGACGGGACCCACTTGGTAGACGCTCTCTATAGTTTCGTCGCAAGGATGATAAACACGTTGCCCTCTACACAGCGGGGGCAAAGCGCCCTTCGGTTTAACAGTATCAAACCACAAAAAACCTGCTTTAAACAGAAAAGTCAACTCACCCTCGTCCTTCTGTCCGTTGGCGGCACCATTCGTGGCACCGTTGGCTCCATTGGTGGCGGGCACCTCCTCCACCATATCCTGGGTCTTTCCTCCTCCTCTCTTGTTGTTGGCGACGGCCTAGGCGAAAGTGAGCTAAAAAGCTTGTTTTTACCCTGAAATTGAAGGAATTACTAAGGAAGAAAAGAAAACAATAGGAAAAAACACTAGAAACGTCACGAAATATGCAATTCCACAGCATTATGTAAATGACATGATTAAAAACAATATAATTATTATAACAAAGCGTTTTTAATTATATTTTTTGTAATAAAGAGCAGATAGCGGCTGATCTGCATCAATATTTTCGAAAATGCTTTCCGAAGCGAAATTTCGTCACACACGACTCCTAGAAAGCGATGTAATCATGGAAAAATACGGTAAAATCACACAAAACCAGTATATGGAGCATAAAATACAGTATGAAGCAAAGGATTACGGTAGAATAGCAATGTAATACGGTAGAACCGACGCAAAACACGGCACATTACGGTGCACCGGTGAAAACAGCGCGAAACTGAGAACGTCGTGCAATTAAAGGACTGCAGAAGGTCTCGGAGCGATTTTTGTAAGTACAGAACGCGTGCTTCGTTTTTATTTCTGAAATAATGCCTTTTGAGAAGCAATGAGTCCAAAAATTGTGAATACGGAAAATTCACGACACCAATCCGCACGCGTCATTGCGAGACTGTCAGACCTATACATAAATCGCTTTCGATCGATTTAATCCTTGGAAATCGTCCACAATAGCTTTTAATAGGTGATATAGTATCAATCACAACCAGACCTTTAAAAACAACATGCATTTATTGCATCAATGTACCCGGAGAACGCAGGAGACGCAGGGTCACACAAATGTACGATTTTCCGCAAAGTTACCGAAATAAACGGTAATTCCACCAATCTTCTTGGCTTATTTCCTCATTTCAAACGAATGAAACGTTTCAACACTGAAAAAACCGAGGGGAAGCCGAAGCTTCGACAGCAGTTTCAAGAATTCACCTAGAATCACTCCAACCGATCATACATGCCCAGACGATGACGTAAAATCGTTGAAGCGTTGACTTACCTGGTTAAACCATTTATTTAAAATTATAATAATTTTTTTTTAAACAATAATAAAAACTGAAAACCGCAGCACGAAAATTAAATTTTGAACTCGTGCAGAAAGTATGCAACAAGAACACACCCTCTGCTAAACATCGAGCAGACGTTCAAATTTGATTTTTCCTGTCTAAACTTGACGAAATAACTTTTTTTTTCTATTTTCGTTGCCGGTTATGCAAACCTACGCCATTTCTATTGCATGTATAAAAATCAGCGATTTCTGTTCGAAGGGAATCAAAATATCAGAGTGTTGCCCAGTAAACAGCATGCGAACGCTTGAAAGGCAGTGGATCTTTCGAACACACGGCCTTGCAACACGTTAGCGAAACTTTCAACACTTTATATATATATATATATATATATATATATATATATATATATATATATATATATATATATATATATATATATATATATATATATATATATATATATACTTTATCCGAAAGGAAACCTTTGAAGACATTCACAGGTTATATACCAGGCTACAGTCATCGTGCCAGCTGTAAGAAAGGGGAGCGGCCTATTTTGGACCAACTACCCCAAATCTAGGTCGTTCCTTGAGCTTGAATCAATCTTTTCGTGCCTTTCTTCTTTCTAAAGCTTCAAAAACATCTCATTTCACAAGCTTTCTCATTGAGAGAGAGAGATCGGCTTATTCAATTACGTCATTTCATTATTTATTGCCCGAATCACAGCTGACAGGGTGTTGTTGCTCAAAAGAATGCAGCCCAGCGCGTTCTTTTGCGGGTAGACTTGAAGTAGTTGCTTCTGTAGTCGATTCAACACAGCAAAAGGTAGTTGTGTCGATGATGAGTTTTCACGCCTTTCCAAATGGTAACTTGGGTCACTTCGAAAACAGAACTGGAACTTTGCCAGGCCCCGCCCATTTTCTGCATTTGAACAAAGACTTCAGCCACGAAAGGAGCTGATAAACAACCGGTCATTTGCAACAAAAAAACCGCGCATTCAAAATCTTCGCACTTTGCCAATGCGTTCGTGGCGGGAACACGCATTTGGAACGGACCCATTGGCAAAATGCCAACCGCCGATTTTTCGGTCGTTGGAGTTCTTCAAACGCAAAGGATGGAAATAAAAAGAAAGACCGTGTTTTCCTACTGGATGAGGTTCTGTGGCTGAAGTCTGCTAGTAGGCTAAGGTAGAACCGAACGCTCGGATCATGGCTGGGCAGGGAGCGTTTCGGGGCTGGATGCGGAAGCCCCCCTGGATGAGGCCTCGGAGCCAACGTAAGTCCCCCTTCGATCCTTTGTTATTATTTTCAATTTAACGCGGAACTAACGTAAAGGATCGGAACAGGATGAGGCGTATTCAATCGCCACCGACCGTTTCTGACGACAAGGAACGTGCCTATGAGACAGAGAAGATGATTGTTCGTGAGATGCGTCGTCCCTTCAATGCCTCGGGAGACCCTCACAGTTTACGGACCCACTCTTAACTATTTGCTTTGCCTTCCAAGCTGACTTTTACCGTAAATAGGGTCTAACCTCTTTCAAGTCAGTGGTGAGGTAAATGCAGGGTCAATGGTGGATCGGGTGCCAAGTAACGAGCTGAGACGGGTGACTAGACTGCCGGATATGTTGGAGATGGCGAGATGAAAGATGAAATGGGCTTGGAACGATGGAAAACGACAAAAAGTGACGGAATGGTAGCCAAGAGGAAAGGCGAGACAGGAACACAACGAGTCGCCGAAACCAAACGGCCGGCAGTTTAAAGGACTGTCTGGACAGTCTTTTAAACTGCCGGCCGTTTGTTCTTCACATTTTAATAGCTGTATACATGGAGAATTCACAGCAATTATTTCATACCATGAAAATTCCTAATTATCGAGAACGACGCAAAGGTAGTTTTCCATGGTCTATATCTCCGTGGAGAAATTTTTCTAGCATCTGAAAGAATTGCTATGAAATATACGCCCACTAATCAATTTTTTAAAACCAATAACAATTTTTTCCACCTAAAATCCGACGAGAAAGAGAGACGGAAAGTTTACTGTCCGGCCATGTCCACTAAAAACTGTGTGGGTCCCGCAACGATTTTGGGAAATCTGCTGCGTGTTAGTTGCAAACTTAAAGGTTTTTGAGTGATCGTTGCGAGATTCTTATTACACAAAGTACGATTAGAGCGAGGTTGTCGTTTGGGAGGCTTCCAAGAATTTGAAAAATATTCCGTCCGGGATATCCTCCGACAGTCCTTTAAGGAAAAACTGCCGCTCTCGGCGCGTTGTGGGAAGGGGATGACGTGGAGAAGGTGAAGGAGCATGAACGGCCTTGTGAGACAGGTGTGAGCCAGGGCTGCTCGCGGGCCGGGCCCGTATCCGAAAGTTCTCGGCCCGGCCCGATTTCGGCTAGTTTTCAAAATCAATTGACAAGCCAAGGCGAACTTTTTCGTCATTAAGCTCCCTACAAATTAAAATTCGGATAATTATTTTATTAAATGATTTTAAAAAGAACGTTTAAGAATAAAATTGTACCGCACAAAGAAGTTTAACTACACAACATTTGCTCGACCGTAACATGGTCGGGCTGCTGAGACGAGCACAACCATTTGTTGCTAGGCGTTCTTTCATTGGCCAACGGCGAGCGATGCTCCGCCCCTTTTCAGTCTGTAGTGGGCGGCAAGGGTGGCTGATCAGCGGGCCGAGAAAATCTGAGAAAGGGGCCGGCCCCACATTATTGAAAATCTATTTTTAAATGCAACTCTTTTAAAAGTCATTATTTTTAAGTTCTGTTTGTTGCAAAACACAGTTCTAATTGTGCAAAACATACTGTGTGAAGGAGGATTCGAACTACCCTATATAAAATTTGTATGTTTTTCATGGCCGAGTGGCTAAGAGGTCGGACTGGTAATCCGAAGTTGCCCCAGTTCGATCCCCCGCCGACAAAACTTTTTTTGTCATAGTTGTTTTATACATTAGGTACAATAGAAAGGCAACTCCTGCACTTACATCGGGAAAAACTTTTTTTTTCAACTTTTGGAAACTTTGACCTCGGGCCGGGCCGTGAATTTTTTAAGAAAGGGCTGACCCGTAGCCACCAAATCACCCCCCCCCCCCCTCTCCCTCTAAACAACATACAACTCAATATTAACTTCTTTATGTATTTCAGTATTCACCAGTTTCCCTGGGTCCTCAGTTCATCGATTCCAGCAGAGAACGAATGACAGAGATATTCGGAGAGAGAGAGAGAGAGAGGGAGGGAGAGAGAGAAAGGGAGAGAGAGACAGAGAGAGAGAGAGAGAGAGAGACGAAAAGGTAGCAGGGTCGATCTCAAAACAACTCCAAGCATTTTCATATCGTTCATTTAACATCAGCGGAAACTACCACAAAGTACTCACAAATACACCAAAAATGACAATTTGAGGGGAAAATCACTCCTTCTTCTCCTCAGCCGCCGCCTCTGCCTCTTCTTCCTCTTCGTCGTCAATGTCCGACGAATTGGACACGTCTCCCTGGTCCTCGATCTCCTCCATCTGGATATCCACCGGTTCCTGATCCTCCTCCTCCACTTCTGCCTCCTCCTCCTCGTCCTCTGCCTCATCGCTCATTTCGTCATCCTCCTCCTCTTTCTTAACATCTCCATGAGGGTGGTCGTGGTGATGGTGGCTGCAGCCCTCGCCTTAAAAAAAACCGTTTTTATTCGAAATTCGGGTGTAAAGGACCATCAGATTTTTTTTTACAGATTAATTAAATCACATAACGTAATATCATATCGTCACATATAACTCGATTTTCTCCGAAGACCAATTTCAAATCCACTACAGACGATTTTCCCCGAAGAATCTCAACCTGCTCGGTGTTTACAAGACTCGCACAGTCTATCGTCTCTAAGAGCCGCTAAATATCCTCACATAGCACGACCCCCCCCCCCGCCGGAACGTCCGAGGTCACGCTGGCGTCGGGGTCAATGACCTCGGACGTTTGGTCTCGGGTGCATTATAGAGCGGACGTTGGGTGCGGGGGTAATTATAGCGTCTTTTGGGTCTAAGGGGCTGGGGCTTAAGCAGCGCGCACTATTATATGCAGAGTGAACCCATTCCCCATCACCCGGAAAGAATTTTATAGTTAATTACGGACAAAATCGAAACTTATACTCTTCGCCAAATCTACTCCGGTCGATTTGACTGCGTACACGCCCTGAGTATCCTATATGACAATTCTAGGAACAACATCAAAACATTGACACGTCGTTCTTGACAAGTAGTTTTGGCACGAACTATAGAACATGAATACCTCGGGAGGATATGGTCAGCTTATCCCAAGTTAAGAGGGGGTAGAAGCCCCAGGAACGCAGAAGTTAAGGGGGTTAGGCAATATTTTCGTATTTTCGTTTTGCATTCTTCCACCGTACAACATTTAACCTTGAGTTACAACAGAGCCGCCTGACCCCATGACTGGCCGGACCTTTTTTTTTCAAGGCCGCCCGGCAGACTCGAGTATGAAAAATAAAATATAAATTTTGTCAAAATCATAGGTGGTGAGTACGTCTTGAGTTTTTGGGTGGGACCCCCAACCCAATTCGGCACCTAAGGTTACCTAAAAAAATGTTGGGAAGTAAATTGAAATTGATGTAAAAATGATCAACAGACCTACAAAAGGGCCCTTGGCAACAGAATCCACGAAAAATGGCGCGGTTTCAGCAATTCATACCGCTTTCATAATTGACAACCAGATGATAACAGATGTTGAATAACAATAACTAACCCAATCCATGCTTTTAAAGACTTTTAGGTATGCATTTCTTTAATTCCGGGAAATGCCCTTATTTCTCTTTAACCACGCATGGATTGGGTTTTCTGTTTTAACCAATATCTGAGCTATTCATGAGGTTTATAATGCATACCCTAAACTTAAAATTAACGTTCATTTTAATTTCAATTGGGTTGCCAAATAGAAAAAACCGGCTACGTACGACATTTTCGCAAAGACGGAGCACTTTCGAAAATACGGTTAGCGCCTCCCCTACACTTGTACATGCTTCATTGTTACAATTAAACCTTGTTCTTCCCAAATTTATTCATTATTCACCTTATTATGTCCTTAAACCAGTATATCTCCTTCCTCCCACTGATTAAACAACACCTCAACCCAATCGAAGTTACCCAAATCATGGGCTTTTTCGGGACCCACCCCCAACCCAACCCAAACAACTTGTTCACTGACCTAGAAGCTCAAAGCACCTATGATCAAAATCGATACAATTATTTTCTAAACTGTTTTAAATAACTTAATAATGAGTGTTACTAATATATAAAGCAATAAGAGTGGGACAAAAAAGAATGTCACCGACCGAGATCGAACCCTGGTCGTGTAGGTGGCAATCTGATTGCGTGATCCAAGGTAAAAGTGCCGGGCCTACCAAAATTTTTTATGGCCCGGCCCGTGAGAACCTTGCCTGACCCCCTTATCAAATCTGCGTGGGCTTGTTCTTCTATGCGGGGTTCACGGGCCGGTTAGAAAACTTTGGTCAGTCTTTACTTTTTTTCGACATTTGAGAACCGGAAAATGTCAAAATTTGGGCAGTTTTTAAGATTCGGGCCGGCCCGAAGCCATTTCTTCCCTAAACTAACCATGTTCATGTTCCTCCTCGATGGCCTCCTGTTTGATCGGCTTCTCCTGTTCCTCCTCATCGTCGTCGTCCGATTTGGCTTCCGATTCTTCCGCCTCCTTGGCCGCCTTCTCTTTCAGCTTCTGGATCAATTCTGAAACAATACTAGGTAGTTAAAGGTCTCAAAATGAGTTTTAAAGGTGTAAAATATGGAGTTTAAAGGTCTAAAACCCACCCTTGGCCACGTTGAAGATGCCTCCCGTGTTCTCGTTGCAAATCTTGCAACGCTTCGACTTTTTGAAGGCCTGTATGGCACAGGATTCGCAGAAGTAGTGCTTGCAGCTGAAAAAAGAATACTGTAATTTTAGCTGTAGGTCATAAGTTTCGCAATGGAGCAGATTTCTCGTAAACAAAAATTAGAGATTAGCAATGGAGCACCACTAGAAACTTTAAAATTGGCGACAGGGTGTTCTGATAGGCAACTGTCTACAAATTTTAATACATTTTTTGCACAAATAAACCAGTTTAGCAATGGAGCAGATTTTCGGATAATTTCCAAAATTAGCAATAGAGCGAAACTGCATTCAAGAATTTTGCCATAGGGTATTTTTTAAGCCGTTTTTCCAGAAGCTAGCTCCATTTACCCTGAAAAGCGATACCACGTTAAATTAGCGAAGAATTTTCGCAATAGAGCAGATTTTCAGAATCAAAACTCACTTGGTAACGATGGGGTCGACGAAGGGATTTCCGCAGATGAAGCAGTCGGTGGGGATGTCGTCCTCGTCATCCTCGTTGATCTCGTAGTTCGTCTCATCCGTGGTGTTCAAATTTCCCGCCAGGTAGTCACGCTCGATTTCCCAGCCATGTTTGTAGTCGCCACGGTCGTGGAGGAATTTACAGGAATCTGAAAAGAAACGGTGTTAAGAAGAGAAACCTCGGCCAGTTACGAGAAATGACAATCTTAGGTTTGGAACAGAGGAAGCGGGCCACCTTTTCACATAGTTCTCACGAGAAGGAACGGGCATGTCCGGGCCGAAAAGTGTCGGCCCGGTTTGCAATCTTGTCAAATTAAAATTTCTATAAATCGTTATTTTAGCTCACGTTAAAATTTAAAAGCCCGCAAACTCTTTTATAATACTTCTATTGCACAGTTAAACAATTTCTAAGTTAGCAAAAAAAAGTGCCCCGACCGGGATCCAACGTGGGTGACAGTTTGACTAGGTGGTCCGAGTAGACGGGCCGGGCCGGCTCGAGGATTTTCTGCAAGTCGGCCCGGACCGGCAGAACTATTTTTTCCCGTAAGTATACCCAGGAGAGGCCCATAAATAAGGGTACCTGCCCTAAACCGAGAAAATTGAAATGTCGCGATTCCGAAAAACTCGCGCAATTGAGAGAAATCAAAAAATTGGGGTGTTCTCCCTTTGGGGGAAAGGTGGGCAGTACATCACGCCGATCCTGATCGGATCCACAGCCGATTTGAAATTCTGGTGGTTTCATTGGGCCAAAACCCGAAAATACTTGCCCAATCACTACCTAACCGAAAAATTTCGGACTTCTCAGGCAAAAAATTCTTTTCCCATAACCGAATTCCTAAAACCCCCTTCACCTATGGATATTTGGCTGAACGCCGTTATTTTTAAAAATTCGGAACGTTGAAAAAAAAACGTTGGTGACTGGTGGTATAGTTCCCACGGGCCGGGCCGACTTGAAAAAAAAAACTTCCTCGGACCAGCCCGGCCTGTCTGTTCGATCCCGGTGGGACACTTTATTTTTACTAATTTAGAATTAGTTTAAATGTGTAATTGAAGTATTATAAACGTGTTTGCGGGGTTTTAAAGTTTTAATGTAAGCTAAAATGACGATTGAAAGAGATAAAAATTTGATAAATACACCGGGCCGAAACTTTTCTCGGCCCGCCCCTTCCCATTAGAACTATTGTGCTCGGACACACCGTGTTTTTAGGAAAAATGGAATTTGGGACACAAGTTTTAGAATAAGTGCCGAGCGGTGCATGGGTTTTTAAAGGACTCCTATTTGCCGCACGGTTTTTAAACGAAAACTGCCGCTTGGCAAATTGTTGGCCCACCAGTTTTTCGCAGAAAAAAAAGCAAGAATACCTACCTCCGAAGGTACAGAATCCCGTCTCCTTGTAATCCTTGCAAATATCCGGGGCGTAGTCCCATCGAACGGTCTGACGTAGGAATTGCGGAGCTCTCATAGGTCCTGAAACGAAATTATATTGATTTTTAATAGAAAATATCCGTGTTAGCCCGAATATGGCATAAAAGTGGTTCAAAAACCCACCGAGTCTGTTCAAGCCATTCGCTGCGTTTCCCTTGGCCGTGTCTTTGGCCTCCTTGGCTCCGTACATCGCCATTCCCTTGTACAACGTCTTTCCGTCCTGAAAATTGAGAAATTGGGTCCCACCACGAAAAAAAAAGTTACCTTTTCGAGGCCCTCCTTTAGCTGTTGTTGCACGCGCTCGAACTGGGCATGGGCGTCGGCTTCGCGAGAGGTGTCCTTTTCGGAGACAAAGGTGGCGCCTAAAAGAGGGGAATTAGAGAGAGAGAGAGAGAGAGAGAGAGAGAGAGAGAGAGAGACTCACCTCCATCAGAAGGTCCGAGCGGTTGATCCGATCCACTGGCGGAAAAGGCGTGTTCGTTAACCTCGTCATCGCTGCTCGAAGAGCTCCCGTCGTCGTTCTTCTTCTCGCGGATTTTGGTCTGAAATTAAGATAAATTAGCCCACACGACTCGTTTAAAAAGTTCGAGTTTCCCGGCGTTGAGACATAGGTGCATGGGACCTCCAAGTTTACAAAAAATTTCCCACCTGATTTTTTTATGTATAGGTCTGGGGGGGGGGGGGTAATATATTAACTGCACCAACTATTTTTAAGCCCTTATTGTAAGCTGCAGCTAGCCTAATTTTGAAAGTCCTGTCATTTTGCTGCAAAGGAAAGTCGTTAGTGCCAGTTGGCTGGCTCCAGAATTTTCTGACGATGTGTGTGCTCAATCAACGTAGTTTTAAATAAAAAAAAACCTTCCTAAATGGTGTAAACAATGTCGTGAGGTAACAATACAATACAAAAACCGATATCAAGTGAAAGATTGAAAAATCTATTAAACTTTGATGTTTTGTGACTATTTTTCTCTTTTTTTGTGCAGTTTATTAGAAATACAATTTCTTTTCATAAACTGATATTTTATTAAGAAAAATATACAAAAAATTCGAAAACGGAATGTAAAACGAACGGACTCATTTAAACGTTAAATTCGTTTAAATCAGTCCGTTCTCTCTATTTTGACGGTCTGTTCGCAATTGGTCTCGCAGCGATTTTCCTAAATGGCGGGAAATTCAAATTTTACTTAATATATGAATTTTAAACCCTGATTTATTTTATGTTCCGAGCATGCTAAATTTTTTTCTTAATTTTATTAATTTTTTCAAGGTATCCCTGGAAACATGGATGTATTTTAAATCAGGTGCTGCGTGTCATTACCGAGAAACGCCAACATTTCCAAGTAAAACATGTTTTTCCCATACAACCCTTCCAAATATGGCTGCTCCCTGATTTAAAAGTGTCCTCTACTTACAGGACGGTTATTTCGGGTCGAATTAGTGAAAAAAATGATGCACCTAAATTGCAGTTTCAAAAGACAATCAGGGGTTTTCACTTCAAATGGATTATAAAGAGGACGTATACTGTAAAAAAAAATTCAAATACGCAATCACGACCCTACTGCCTTTACGACATTTTTCCATTCTCTTTTCCAAAACACTTTTTTCTTTATAAATCATGCAAAAACTGTAAAATTGTAAAATATTTACTATTTAAAAATAGAAAATTTTCCACCTGATTAATTTTTGTGTCATTTCCCATCTGATTTTTTTTCATTCATTTCCAAGGCCGGGTATGTATCTGCACCTATGCGTTGAGAACCGTTCGCCATGTTTAAAAAAAAAGTCCAAAATCTCAGCGTTTACTGACACCCGCATGAAATCTTTTGGGTGATCAAGACGCCGATCACGAGGTTTGGGGGTTCACAAATGTCAAAATTTCGAAAAACAACTCAGCTTCAGGCACAGAATTTGCGTCACTTCCTTCGCTAACGGCCTTGAATTTCACAAAAAATATCACATTTTCTGGGTGGTCTATCGTAATTCATGGTTCTAAAATCCCTGAAGCAGGCTCGTGATTTTAGAACACAGATTAGCATGATGCGGGGACAGATCATAATTTGCCATTTCTTACCCCATTGACACCAGTCTGCCGCAAACCACAAAAGCCCAACTCTGATTAAAGCATACTTCAACCCACCACGGGGGTTCATTTTGCGACAGCCTCCTGAATTATAGAACAATTCGAAAATATGCGTTAACAAATTGCCGAAAAGTTAAAAATTGCGACGCCCAGCTCCGCCACTTTTGGCGGAGCTTGACAATATATGGATTGAAGGCTCGCGCTAGCTACCAAAGTGTGCCCTTCACGAACCGTTAACACAAGCCGCCGCTCAACCATGATCGCCGGGCAGTTTAAAGCACTGTCCGTTATTGCTCAATCGAAATAACCCTGCTTAAAAAACTCAAAAACTAGGAAGTGTCACATAAAACACTGTCAATACCAATATTGTAGCTTTACGGCGCTTAGATTACAGAGCAATTGTTTGACATTGCCGTATGCGGGCCCTCTTCTCAATGGGCCGGCCCGTGAAAACAGGTTTTCCCTGTCTAACTTTGTTCAAATCAGCTATACCTTGCTTTTTCAAAGTTTTAGCAGGGAGGATGCGTCAACGCTTAAAATGACGTCATTTTGGGCCCTTTTGATACCCGGCTGGTACGAAAAACGGTAGACGTATAAAGTACACCATTTATTACAAAAGGCGCACTGAATATAGCGCCAACTTTTAGCCATGACTGCTTCAAACTCAACTTTTTTTGGTTCCGATTGCGCATAGTTTGATGTTTTTAAAACTTGCAAATTGTTGTCACCGTTTTTCGTGTCAGCCGGGTTGGCTCTCCTGTTTATTTGAAAACAGTGTTAGTTTTAAGCCATCAAAATCAAACAACGCGCAATTGGTTTATTTTTCATTCTTTTTTTCAGAATCAATAAAAAAAATGAGTTTGAACAAAGTTACACCCGAAAAAGCCCCGCTCAAAGCCTACGCATTAATCATTTTGCGGCACTTTCCGGGTCTATTGTACCGCAAATTAATAAAAGTCGTTTCAAGAACAGAGTAAGGCGGTCTTTTGCTAATGCCCTAGTCGGCGGCCTGTATTCCTAGTCCATGGTCCTACCGTAACCTGCTATATTCCTACAGTATTCAACGCACGCATACTGTAGAAAGGGATTGTAGTTCCCGGCTGAATAGAAAAAAACATGCAGAACATGCAAACATGCAGCATGCGGCACCAAGCGCGGTATCAATTCACGCGCTATTACGGACCCACTAATCCTTCAACTTTAAATTAATAAATTTATTTAAATAATCTATTTTTAAAATCGCGAAATCAAGGGCTTGCATGTAATTTTTCAGTCACCATATTTGTATAAAGTCAAAGCTTTAAAGTTATATTCAGAGATGTATTATTTACCGAATAAATTATGATTATTGTATTTTTATTATTAAAATATTTTATTAAATCAAATAATTTTATTTAAAATTATATTATTTATATAAAAATAATTAATTTAAAGTTGAAGGATTAGTGGGTCCGTAATAGCGCGTGAATTGATACCGCGCTAGGTGCTGCATGCTGCATGTTTGCATGTTCTGCATGTTTTTTTCTATTCTGCCTAGTTCCCAAAAACTCACCGACTGAACCATCGGATTCTCGCGACGGCGTTTCTTGACCGAATCCTTCACAATCTGCGCGGAATCCTCCTCTTCCTCATTGGCTTCGGCGCGCTGGCGCACCGCCGTCTCCTTTCTCTTAATCGGCTTTCTGAACATCCTGCTGTCGAATTACCTAAAATATCCAATTATTACAGAGAAAACACCACGAGAGAGATACCAAGCGAAGAAACGCAAAGAAAGTCACAAAAAAATGGTATTTAAATACAAATTTATTAAAAACCTATCAATAAATATTGAGATTTTTGAACCCGATGAGCTTTTTCTCAACGGTCACGGTGTCTTCGCTGAGAAGGGGGTCGAAGAGGAGGGCTTTGGCTCCGAAATCCTTCGCCCCCAGGTAGTCTTTCCTCAAACTGTCGCCAATGTGGAGGATTTCAGCTGGCGAGCTGAGGTCGAAGTGCTTCAGAAGCACATCGAAGATCTTCCCGTCGGGCTTTTCGATTCCCAGCTCGCCGCTGGTTATGATGACATCGAAGAGGGGAGCCAACTCCAGCTGGCGCAAGAGGGAGCGGAGACGGAAGTCAAAGTTGGAGACCACGGCCAGGGAGAAGCCGCGCTGGCGCAGATGGACCAGGACTGAGGTCACCTGAACCGAAGAGGTTACGGTGGAAAGGAATCGCGCTGTGTCGACTACACTTCTAAGTTTTGAAAGCCGTTATAAAATTTCAATGATTGGGTCGCACCACGAACCTTGGAAAATCAAAGGTATCGGCCTACGAAGCAGTCATGAGTTATACCTTGCTTTTTTAAAATCTTATGAGGGTCATAATGACGTCATTTCAGCCCCTATTGACACCCGGCTGGTACGAATTACGATAGACCACCACGAAGTACCACATTTATTACAAACGGAGGGTGCATTCAGATTGTAACGCAAACATTCGCCCCATGCCTGCTCCAAAGATAAAATAGGTCAAACTGCAAGTTTGAAACCTCCCGCTGAATTGCAACGGTTACGTTAAAAGAAAACCTAGCTGTAGCGACAGCTTTTCTAAATTTTTTTCCCGTTCCTAAAATTTTATCGCCATGCTTGATTGGGTCTCACAATCTGGTCAGTGTGCAGTGATCCAGTTTTTACGCCAGAATAAAAAATCAGCTGGCAAAGTTTGAAATTCGACAAGAATTGACCGGGTAGACTGGATGAAATGGGCCGGCTCGGCCAAGTATTTCTTTAAATATACTTGGGCAACCGACCGCAGGGGGCGGTTTAGGGGAGCTGACAGATTAGAAACATTTTCGGGAAAAGGTGACCGGCCTCCTACGTCAACAAAATATGACGAAAATTGAAAGATGCGACAGTCCTAAAGCGACATCCGGTGAAGCCTGACAAAGTATGGACACGAATTACAGTCTGTTTGAGCAAACTCATGCCGCCCGAAGCGAGATAATTTGATAAGCCAGTCTTCTATGGTGCAGTCTGGCTTTTCCAAGTCTGCTTAACTTAAGGGAGATGAGATTTTGGTCCCAGAATGACCAAAACGGAAAAGAGATCGAAAGTGGGCAAGCCACGTGCATGGGAGTTAAAACTGGAAAAGTTTAAGATTTGGAGCAGACAGAAAAGGCCATACTACCGCCCAACAGGACAAAAAAAACGTTACGGTAAGACAAAACGCATCGTGAATTTCGAGGTCAACTAGCCTACAAGATGGTTTGTTTTCCGGCGAATTCGTGGTGGGACCCAACTGTTTGAAATTGCAAGAAGAAAAAATTGCTAGCCTCGGGATCGACGAGCTTCCAAGCAGCCTTGTCGGCAAAGTGTTCGAAGAGTTCCTCGGCCACTCGCTGGAGAACGGCCTCGTCCGGCTCAGACTGCGACGCCTGGACCATCAAGATTAAGAATCTGTCCACCTCCGGGCTGGCCCGAAACCCCTCCAGTCGGGCCGGCCCGTGGAGGCCTTACTGACCTTCTTCACACTGCTAACGATGACGTTGGTCCACCAACGGGCGGCCCCGATGGAGTTGTGACCGAAGCAGGGGTGCTTCAGCGCATTCTCCTGCATGGCCTTGTAGAACGCGGTTTCCAGGGTGGGAAGGTGGCAGGACACGCCGTGTCGTTCGGCCACCGAAGCGTAGACGGCCGGTGGGGACTCCCTCGGCGTGATCAGGGTGTTCATCGCATCGAGGGAGATGACGCGGGTGATGCGGGGCACGGCGAAGGGTGCGGCGGGGTTGAGGGAAGAGAGGAGGGCCCCCGTAAGCCTCAGAGGCGAGGTCATCGCCTGGAACCTGCATTTGATCCACGCTTTAGACCTTTAATGGAGGAAAGCGAAATAAATCGTCACTTCCGGGGCTCATATTGCCAAATGATTAGCTGTAGAATAGGGATATTTGGGCATTACTACCGTCGACAATAACGCAGATTACAACTATTGACAGCCAGCTGGTAGGAAGCCCGCCAAGCCGAGAATACAGTTAACAAAATCGGCAAAATGTCACAATTTGAGCCGACTGGCAGTAAAAATATCAAGTCTAGCTGCCAGCTGGTTGGCGTAAACAGTGAAAGGAAAGCAATTGACACTTAGCGCCAGTCGGATAGTAGAAAAAAGTGGAAGTGGTACCCGGCTACCACAGAAATCAGAAATTTCTTAAGAATTTTCTGACAGCTGGTTCGTAGGGAACACGTGCTTTCGAAATTTCAGGGACCAGCTTGGATGATTTGGTTGCTAAACAAAGACCAATATATAACTGACAACATCAGGAAGTTGTCCCCAAGCCATTGGTATTTAATCAAAATGAAAACTACCGATACAGACAAAAACACAGTTAAAACGTGTAGGTCAGTCCGAAAAAAGCGAAATTGGAATAGAGCGCGAGGAATAATGAAGAAAACTGATTAACAGAACCATGATCAAAGAAAAAAAAGCGAAATAAAAAAAACAGAAAGAAAATGAAAGAAGAAATTCGAATTTCAAAAATATTTTCGCATTGGCAAGGCTCCAAAAAACTTAAAAACATAAAGGACTAACCGAAAAGGTCCCGCCACGATGTCATGAAAGAGCTCCTGGCAGTTAGCCAAAAATTTTTTTGTTCAAGTGGAGAAAAGTTTATTTGTCAGTATTGCTTTTATTTTCCTTTTTCGTCGACTATTCTTACATTTTTTAAATTTAAATTAATAAAATAAAGTAATTCATCACGTTATTTTAGGCGTCTGTGGTCTCCTCGGTTTGTTTCAAAGCAGAAAAACTTCGCGAAGTCATGGTGGGTTTTTATACTGATAGAGAGGTCTGTGACTTCCTTTTTACGATTGTTTTGACAGTTTTGAGTTTATTCCAGTATTTTGCTGTGCTTGTCGGATAATTCGCTGTTTGGACGGTGAAAATACGGTAAAAAGTTAGAATTTCGTCGATTTTCGGTTTGGATTGCTTTTTAACGGCTGTGTTGAAGTGAATATGTGTAAAATCCAGGATTGCGTGGTTTTTTATGCAAAGATTTTGCTTAACTACGATTTTCAACGAAAATCTATGGAAAACGTAGTTTTGGCGGTGGCTTAGCGTGGTTTTCCGCGCAGAGCCTTAAAAATTATCAGTTGTCCGGTTCAATGCTAATGTAGGACGTTCAGGTGCAGGAACTATTCTTCGAGATCATCCGCCAGAAGCAGCACATTTTCATCGACGCCAAGGATAATGTTCAAGTCCTGGAGCTGAAGAGAATCGTCGAAGGAATCACGAAGGTAGTTTTTGCTTTATATTGTTTTCACTTCCTTTTTTGCAATTTCGTTCTTTAGGTCCCCGTGAATGACATGACCCTCGTCAAGTTCCAGGAGGAGGGAAATTTCTCCAGTTTTGTTTCCCTGGATGACAGAAAATTGCTCAGCGAATGCGGGTTCTCCGCTCAGAATGCCAAGGTTAGTGGAAATTTTCTAGCTGTTTTTTTTTTTGTTGTTTTTATACGCAGAAAGAGTCAATAGGTGAATCACGCACATGGGTTTCGCTTCATCATCTGACTCTGAGTGCACAGATTGTCGGATGTTTCATTGGTCCACAAGACTTTCGTGGCGGGACCTAAAAGAGTATTAAAATTCACAGTTTGGTGAAATTGATGATACAGGAAAACGATCATATACGCTCTTTCCACTAACCTACCGAGAATCGTTTCCCACGGACGCCGTTTTTGTTCTGAAACTCTAGGCTTACCGTTAGATGAACCCCCCGTCCGTTAAAAATTGCCTATCAGGAAACCTAGCCATAGCTCGACAAGGAGCGCTTGGGGGCTGGATGCGCAAGCCCCCCAAACGGTGCTTTGGAGGCAACGAAAGTCCCCTTTAATATTTTTTCTTACTATTGCAAACTAAACGCCGAATTACGTAGGTACCTGCAAGCAACTCACGCCCACTTATGAACCTAGCGATACCCCCTCGTTTATAAAAATTCTGCCCATGTGTTGTTCGGTAAGAGGGTCTCATTTGGCGTAATACTGCGCGTACGGAAATTGAGGGCATACGCTCAAATGCATTCTTTGAAGCGCTGCATGTTGTTTGAGATGACGCGGCCTTCCAGTGTATTTGTGCAAAATTACGGAAGCAGCGATGGGAGATATTCACTTACGTTCCCCACCACAGTATTCCCCAAGTTTGGTCTTGCTCATGGCTTCATACGAATTCTGAAACTATTTTTTCATAATTAAATACGTTTACTGAAGCATAGTTAACACCAAAAATACTTCATCGCAGCGTGCCAATGTTTTGATGTTGTACTTAGATCCGTGGGGTTCCATTTTGCGACAACCCCCTCTATTATTCAAAGTTTCAAAAATTTGCGACGGGGCTCCCTCTTTAACAAAATTTGCTAAAAATATAATATTGCGATGGCCAAATCGCCGCTTATGGCGGAGCTTGAAAATGTATGGGCCGCGTACGCAGATATAGTTTTCTGGAACAAATTCTTACATTTCTTCATTCCAGGCCCAGTCCCCCGCCTCCATCGGTCTGATCTACCGTGGCGAGTGTTCCCCCGCTGTCGAAGACCTCTCCGCGCCTCCGCCGATCCCCGACTCGATGAGGAACGACAATAACCAGAGAGACGACTGAGTCATTCTCTAGCCATTTCCTGTATAATTTGTCCACGAGTAAGCAGTTTGAAGATCCTGTGACCCTTCTTATTCTATTTATTCATAAACCTTGTCAGCTTCTGTGTTTTTGTCTGGTTCGGAGTGGATTATTTCCATATTTGCTTTAAAAGTTGATTGGTTTTGACGAAACAAATGAGTAGATGTCCAAATTGATTGGAAAGAAGAGGAAGTTGGTGAGGAAGGAGGAGAAAGAGGAGGACGAGGGTGTCCGAGTGGACCTCTTTTCCTCTTTCTTCAACTTCGCCATGGACGACGCGTTGAGGGCTCTCCTGAGGCAGCCGAAGAAACTGCGACAGATGGTGAAAAAGGAGATGAACGGGCTGGGACCCGTCATGGAGTTTTGCGGCGTGTCCGAACAGGTAAACTTACTTTTGCTTCTTTTTTTCTGAACTAATTGCTGCCGGAACTACCGTCGGTCAACGTCATACATGAACAAGCTACCTGTGGGCTCCGTTCCGCGCGACCCTCCACAACAACAAAAAAAGACGTGTGGCGCGAGTCCCCCAAATAGGAAATTAGGCTCGGCGCGACCCCCTCCATAGTTCTCACGGGCCGGGCCGACTTGAAAAAAATCCTCGGCCCGGCCCGCTTCGGCCCGTCCACTCAGACCACCCAGTCAAACTGTCACCCACACGACCAAGGTTCGATCCCGGTCGGGACACTTTATTTTTGTTCGCTTAAAATTAGTTTAAATATGTAATAGAAGTATAATAAAAGTGTTAGCGGGGTTTAACAAAATTGAATTAAGCTAAAATTTAAAGAATGTTTAGTTTGACAAGTTTACAAACCGGGCCAACACTTTTCTCGGCCGGCCCGTCATTTGAGAACTATGACCCCCTCTACCGAATCTGCGGGCGCTTGTTCATCTATGGTCAACGTGCAAAATTTCCGATGTTGTTCTTTGGGTTTTCGTTGCCTATTGGCTACTCGGGCTAATGCACACCCTAGTCGGCCGATGCAGTTTTGGCGAGTCGTTTCCGTGTCTTTAGGAACACTTGGGGAAGATAAAAAAAAGGATTTGGCATGTTGTCAAATGCCAAGAATTCCAGCCGGCTAGGAAACGGGCCATAGGTGGACAGGAAGCAATCCCTGTTAAATACCTTTTTTAAACTGTAAAATGCCAATTTCCTTTTTAAAAAATGCGATAACCACATTTAGACGCGAAATCGAACATAGTCCCCAAACTTGGTCGTTTGGGGGCTTGATACATAAGTCCCCCCAAATAGTGCTTCGAAGGCAACGTAAGCTTTTAGATTTTTTATGAAACAATGTTAACGTCAAAAGAACTTAATGATATCGTGCTAAGGTTTCAATGTTGCACTTACAGCTTTGCAAATACGATACATAGCCAATATACGCCACCAAATCAACGGAAATGGCACTGGAATATACCTATTTACGTAGTCCTTCGTGTAACTTATTCACGTTACGCCGCCCCTTCGTGATTAGTTCATTTCGATGCAGCTTATAATACTGTGCGGCTGTTCTTCTTTTCCAGCTCTCATAGATATCACAGGTATCGTATTCTGCCAATGATATTTTTGGATCTGCGTTGAAATTGCAGAAGGTCATCATCCAAAATGTGATAAGGCTAAAATGGGGGACTTAATTATACCTGGGTCCACAAAATTGATGTGGCGGCATTTTTGAATCGCAGATATTCCTAATAGCTTTCTGGAAAAAGCGATGACAAACATCTGAATCGTACATTGACCCACAGTTTGCGCTTTAGTGTGTGCGCGCCCCCTTTCTGTGGTCGTCCGTATTTCATGACAGCCTGGTGTCAATAGGGCACAAAATGACGGGTCAATAGGGCCTGTTAACACAACCACCCTTTCGTGATAAAACTTAGAATAGGGAAGTTTTGACCCATACCTGATCTGAATTCTGAAACGTCGTAACGGGACCAACAATAATTCCCTTGTTTCAGCCTTCTTGGGACGTGAAGCTCACTCCCTCCGCCGTTGACTGGAATGAAGGCCTTATCAACCACTTCAAGGCTTTAACTGGTACCGTATTGTCTATTTTTGAATTTGAAAAATGGAAATTTTAGGATCCAAGCTGAGCGAGAGGGAGCAGTCGCTGTTCGACATCATCAACCGCTACGCCGATTTACAAGCCTACACTTCTACGAAAGAGCACAGGGTTGGTGGTATTTCTTGAATTCCGGGCTGGCCCGGATATTTGGGCTTGCCCTCAGCTTCGGGCTAGCCCGTTTTTATTTTCAAAATTGATATTTTCGCCTTTTTCAGACAATCTACACCGCCCACATCCTGAACCACCTGATCCGCACGAGGAATCTCGTCATTAAGAACAAGCAGACCCTGCAAAGTGCACTGGAGTCGGTGGGGTTTTGGCTATTTTCTTCTTTTTTTTTTGGTCGTGGGACCTACAAATGACAATTTTCCAGGATTCCCTCACAGACTCGCTGATTGAGACGCTGCGTGATCAGGGATTCGTCCGTCCGACCATCCTCATCTTGTGCCCCTTCAAAAAAGACGCCTACGACGTCGTGCAGCGGTTGAAGGCCCTCATTTTCGGAGGTTTGTTCGATTGCGCGACAAAAGATCCGATGCCCCGCCTACCGGGGTTCTCAACGGGCCGGCACGTGAAAACAGGTTTTTCGGGTCTAACTTTGTTCAAACTCAACTTTTTTTCGGTTCTGAAACAAGAATATGAAAGACGAACCAAATGCGCCTTGTTTGATGTTTTCAAGCATGAAAATACTTGAAAATTGTTGTCAGGAGAGCCCGCGGCCCGAACGGGCCGCGGGCTCTCCTGTTTGTTTAAAAACAGTTTAAAAAAACAATCTTCAAATATCAAACGACGCGCATTTGGTTCGTCTTTCATATTCTTTTTTCAGAACCTTTTTTCAGAAGTTGAGTTTGAACAAAGTTAGACCCGAAAAACCTGTTTTCGCGGGCCGGCCCGTTGAGAACCCCGCCGCCTACGACAAAAGATCCGACGGGAGCGACAAAAGACCCGAGGACAAAAGATCCGTTGTTACGACAAAAGATCCGCCAAGGAAATAGCGTAAATACAGCCGTGAACGCTACACGGACAGTATATACCCTTTTTCTCGTATTTGTTTGTCAACTTTTTCAGTAGGGGCTTATTAAAAAAGCGAAAAAAAAAACCTTTAGTTCGGATCTTTTGTCGTAGGCGGGGCTGCTGTCGGATCTTTTGTCCGTAAACCGGTTTGTTCGTGAAAATCTTTTGGTAACAAAATGAGTTCCAGATGCCAAGGAGGAGGTGATGAACAAAGTGCGCTTCGAGAATGAGTTCTCGAGTCTAGAGGCGCCGGATTTCAAAACGGACATGGACGAGGAGTACAAGGTGGGTAGTTTTTGTAGTGTTTTGTCGAAGGGTCGGGAACCAAATAAACGGCACAGCTTATGGACCCGGTATTCTCTCTTCACCCCCGGCGCGTAGTGAAGAGGAGATCCAGAGCTGCGGAACGACGATTTTAAGCGAAGAAAGAGGAAAAGGGCTTAGTGTGTGGGAGGGAGATCCTTCGTCCAGTCCGAGGAAGAGACTGCCACCACGAAGAAATAATATTGAAGTGAGGCCGTCGGAAGAGAGGAGAGAAGAGCTGCCGGCTTCTGGGGCGGTGGGAGGTGAAATGAATGAGCTTGGAAAAAGAGGAAGAGAGCGGGAGGAAGTGGCATGATAATTGATAGGATAATGAATGGATGATTCCAGAATAGGCTAATTTATAGGTGGTATTTGTACCCATGAGTGGGAGATTGTGAATCGCACATGCAAAATTAACATAAAACCACTTTTGTCGTTGTGTCTGATGAGCTTTGAACAACTTATGCTTTGACTGACTACTAGTACCTTTACGGGCTATCTGATACCCTGGATCCCTTTGAGCAACTTCGCTAACACTAACACACTTACACCGACACTAACACCGCTTCTGGAAGCCATAGGCCTCTTGTGGAAGAATTTGGGTGAACTGCGGCCGTATCTTTAGCCGCTTATATGTCGAAATTTGTAGTTTGTTTAAATAGTTTGTTGTTTCAGGAACTGCTCTCCGGAAACAATGACGACTGTTTCCGTATGGGAATCGCCATGTCGAAGAAGACGCTGAAACTCTATGAGCCCTTTGAGAAGTCGGATATTTTGCTGTGTTCGCCCCTGGGACTGAGGATGATCATGGAGGATGACAACGGAAAGGAGTCGCATTTGATCTCCAGTATGCAGATTACCATCGTCGATGGGGTGAGTTTCAAAGAAAATGTGAAAATGACAGCCTAAGGCCGCTTTGATAATGACGTTTAGGCATAGGACGTATTTTTGCAGCCTAAGGCCCCTTTGACAGAGAACCGGTAACCTAGGTTCGCTGGGAGGCTTACAATTGCGAGAGACCACTGGGATTTGTTTTTGGTTGCCTGAGGCCGCCGTAAATGGCTGCAAGAACCCTAAGACCACAATGAGAAACTTTTCGTGCACGTTAAGGCTGCTTTAAGGATTATTTGGTACCGTAAGGCCGCTTTAGGTGCTATTTTGGGCCTAAGGCTGCTTTAGGAGACATGTGGTATCTATGGCCGCTTCAACGGGGATATGGTAACATAAGGCCGCTTCATGCGACATATGGAAACTTTTGACCGCTTTGAGTTGTATTTAGAAGCCTTAGGCTGCTCTGTGAGAGGATGGGAGTCAAAGGCCGCTTTGTGTGATATTTGAGCTTTGAGAATTTTTGGCAGCATATGACCGATTTATACCGTTTCTGGTACCCTAAGGCCGCTTTAAACTACTTTTGGTGCTCTAAAGCCGCTTTGAGTCCCTTTCGGTACCCTAAGGCCGCTTTTGGTCACTTACGGTACCCTAAGGGCGCTTTGAATTACTTGTCCTATGGCCGCTTTTCCAGAGCTTCAAAACCGCTTTGAGTGTATTTGGAAACCTAAGGCCGCTGTGAGTGTTTTTTACCAGCATAATATCACTTAGATATGGTAGTAGCGTATGGCCGCTTCGAATGACATTCTACAATTTTTTTTTCTTTAAACAGTTGGAAAAGCTCCTTTTTACAAACAAAGTCACTTTTTTATGACCCCTGGTAGGCTAAGGCCGCATTGAAGGACCTACCTGGCCGCTTCTGAGTTATAGTGTCTTTTTTATGACTTCCTGGTAACCTAAGGCCGCCTTGGGTAGCCCACGACCGCTTGAAATGTGCAAATCTCGTTTGTTTTTAGGCCGACGTGATGCTCCAACAGAACTGGGAGAACCTCACCCTCATCTTCTCCCTCTTGCACACCCAGCCGTCGAAAATCAATACGGAAATCTCGCGAGTTCGACAGTACTACCTGGGTAAGTTAAGCTTTTCTATCTCTCTCTCTCTCTCTCTCTCTCTCTCTCTCTCTCTCTCTCTCTCTCTCTAATCACCATATTTCTTTTCAGACGGCGATTCGAAGCACTTCTCCCAGCTGTTGATGTTCTCCCGCTACCCCCACGAGCTCTTCTCCGCCTTGGTCTTCGAACACTCGCTGAACCACCGCGGCCTGATTGTTGAGCAGCCCCCTCAGGAGGGAACTTTGAATGAGGTACGTTTTTGAAACTTCGTTTGCGGGCCAGCCTGGTAAAATCTACAGAAAATGCTGCATTTTTGCTTCACCGGGCCAGCCCGGTGAAATCGACAGAAAAGTGTCAGCAGGGTGTCGGGCCAGCCCATGGAATCCGCATTCAGCTCAATTTTACTCATTCCCTTGTTCCGTTCCAGATTGAGATCCCTCTGTGCCAGGAACTCCACCGCTTCGACGTTTCCACTTCGGCTGACCAGTCGGACGCCAGATTCCAGTACTTTAAAGAGCAGGTTTGTCGAAATTTGAATGAATACCGTACCCGTAATTTGGAAGTGTGTCTACAGTAATCGTTACCGTATGCGATGGTTGGATACTGTAGCTTCTTGAGGCCTATAAAACAGCTTCCGTATGAGTTCCTGTTTGGTAGTTCCATTGTTACCGCACCGTGGAAGCATGTTGATACCGTAATCTTCGGAACACTTACTGTATCCTGAGGTGGAATGCCGTACTGCTAAGAGGAGAGCTACCGTAGCATACCTTGGGAACCAAATGAACGGGTTTTCAAAAGTGACGGGGGGTCCCAGCGACCCAAGTGAGTCAAAAGTGAGGGGGGGGTGGTGGTAGTCAATATTTTTTTTTCTTTTTTTACATTCTTAGCATTACATAACATTCTATATCCCATCATATTTGCCAAACTTGAAAAAATCTAGTCACTTTCATACAGAGAATGGGACTTTGCTTACAAAAACTTGTGTTTTTCGTACCAGCTGGCTGGCTGCAGTATTATGCCAAAAAGCAAGCACTTTTCTCAAAGTTTGAATTAAAAACACCGTTAAATGTTCTAAATAATTTGTCGTGTTGTAAAAATATAAGAGAAAACATGATTGCGGTTAAAATAGAAAACTTGGGAACTCATCGTTTACTCTTTTCGCGGTGTTTTCTTCTTTTCTCGCTAAATGGTATTAAAAATACAATAATTAAAGTATTTTCCATTTATTTTTTCAAAATAAATAGCACAAAAAGTTTTAAAACTGATAAAATTTGCGAATTGCATTCAGAATGCTTCAACTTTCATTTTTTTTTAAACCTAACTTAGCCAAAAGGTCCCGCAGCGAAAGTCAGGCAAGGCTACTGTATTCAGGCATGATTGCCTCTGCGTGTCTGTCTAACTGTCTTTCTCTGACCTCTACCCCCACCTTCACACGTGAAATGCGATCTCTCGCTCTCGTGCCGGGCAGAGTCCGGAGTGAAGGTCCCACCTTCACTGACCACTTTCACTATGTGTGTAGAATAGGTCAATTGACGCAGTTTTTAGAATTCTTTTAATTTTTAATTATTTTATTTTGTTTTTATAATTAAAAAAAATCATTATATCAGTTAAAATATTTTTGTTATATAAAATTTAAATTTAATGTTTGGTTAGCTACAGTGACGGGGGTAAAGGCGCTTCCAGAACTCAAAAGTGACAGGGAGTACCGCTACGACCGGGCCTTCCCAAGGTATGTACCGTAGAATGTTGGGCTCATAATTTAAAGTGGAATACCGTAATTTGTTCAGGTTGGAATTCCTATCGCTTTCTGACAAACGGTGCTGTTAAACTAACACTGCCGAAATCTTGCTGGTTCATACCGTAGTCGCCCGCGCTTCTACAGTAATCACTCGCGGTTCTACCTTAGTCTGATGAAATTCTAACCGTATGATTTAAAGGATTATTACCGTACCCATGGGTGTCTAGGGTAACCGTAATACGCATGCGGTTGGATACTGTAGTGCCCTTATAATGATGGGTTCCTGATTGGCCGCGGCATGCCGTAATTTGGTAGTGTTTGTTACCGTATCCTGTGGCTATTGCTGCTACCGTAATCCTTGAAATACCTACAGTATCCTAAACTGGAATACCGTACGTCTAACTATATAGCTGGGGCCAAACGAGCATAGGCTATTAAAAGCCGCTTTTTCTCTGCATCTTCGCTTCACTTACACTATTTTCGCCCGAGTATTGCACGGCTGCTGCACATATATTGTCAAGCTCCGCCATAAGCGGCGGTAGGGGCGTGGCAATTTTTAGTTTTCGGCAAATTTTGTTAAGAAAGTGGACCCGTCGCATATTTTCGAGCATTTCTAAAATTAAGGGGTCTATCGCAAAATTGACTCCAGCGGTGGTTTGCCCAAGTATGCTGCTGCATTAAAGGGACCATCAGGGTCCTTTTTGAAGTTTATTTTAATTAATTAATTTAATTTAGTTGATCAATTACCCACTTATCATTTTCAACTCCTTTTTCCTAAAAAGCCGTAATTTCAAATCAAAACTCAAAATTAATTTTTTCCAACTGGCTCCAGCTTACGTTTTTCCACACCATCTGCCCGCTGTCCAAGGTGAAAGCCGCAGGGGATAAGGATCACGCGGCGCTGAACTTCCGTCGACCTTATAGCCAACTGGTTAGCGCCGGTAGCTGGTAAGCAAACGGTCCCAGGTTCGGTTCCACTCTCGTGCAAATGGTTTTTGCTGACAAAGGGAAAAGTAACTGATAAAGTCGTACTGTTGTATTCTGACGTTGGTTTTAATTGTAGAAAAAAGGTCCCTGATGGTCCCTTTATGGCCGTTTTTTGGACGTCCGTTTGGCGACAGCTATAATAGGATAGCTATAGTATTATGATACGCTATAATTTTGGATACTGTAGGTATTCCGAAGATTGTGCCAACATCATGCCAAAGGGTACGATAACAATCCTACCAAATGGGCTGATACCGTAATCCAATCATACGCTGTAACACGGGTTTCTACGGAAATTTTACATTAACTACCGTATCTAGCATACCGTAATGCTACCAGAGGAAAGACATTTTTATTGGAATTCACGCCGTGATCGCCTGCTTCTCTTGGACTCACAATAACATGGCTAGTTGGTACCGTAACCCGGAAGATAACCATCTTAATTTTGAATATAATGGGGTGCTACCGTAACCTACTTCCCTTTCTGCCGTTGCCGATTAGTAACGGTAATCTTTTCAGATCATGCCGTCACTGAAACCACACACGTGTGTGGTGATCCCCTCGTACTTTGATTTCGTGAGGATTCGAAACCACTTCAAGAGGATGGAGGAGAGTTTCGTCGCCTGTCACGAGTACGCGCCCAAGGGAAAGGTATGTCACGGGCTCACCAGCTCACGTTTTCTCTCTCTCTCTCTCTCTCTCTCTCTCTCTCTCTCTCTAACCCTCCCCTTTTTCAGATCGCCCGTGCCCGCGACATGTTCTTCCACGAGAGAAAAAGCGTGATGCTGGTCACCGAACGCTACTACTACTTCAACAGGAAGAGAATTAGGGTCAGTTGGGTCTTCAGAAGTCTTCTAAAGTCTTGAGTTTCAGGGAATCGACCAGATCGTCTTCTACCAGCTGCCCTCCCACCCCTTGTTCTACTCCGCCTTTATCAACATGGCCAGGGATCAGAATGGAGTCAGGTTCAAGGTTTGTTTTTTGATCTACTTCTGAAGCTCCGGGCCGGCCCGTTTTTCCTGAAAGGACTTGAAGGGACCCTCATGGGCTTTGCTGCATGATTTAAACCAATGGCACAATAAATTGCGAAAAAAACGCTCACAAACTCGGATACCCCAAAGGCCGCCTTGAGCCAATATCTGGTACTCTAAGCCCGCTTTGAACGACTATTGACATCGTAAAATCGCTTTTAAACGTGGCTCGTAACCTAAGGCCGTGTAAAATTATCACTGATACACTAAGGCCGTTGTGAGCGAACTCTGTTAGACTATATAAATTTCTAGAAGCCATTTGCTGCTTTAGTATTTTAGTATTTTGGTTGAACTACGGCCGCTTTGGGAAACTTTAGGCGGCTGCTTCGTGTGGAAGTTGTTAGCCTAAGGCCGCTTTATGTTACCGTTGGGCGCCTAAAGCCGCATTGAGTACTATTTGGCAGCCTATGGCCGCATCGGGTGGTATTTGGGAGCCTAAGGCCGCTCTGAGTGATTGTTTGGAGCCTAAGGCCGCTTTTAGAGTGTTGTTTGAGAGCCTAAGGCTGCTTTGAGTACTATTTTGGAGCTTAATGCTGCTTTAAGTAATAGTTGTGATCCTAAGGCCGCTTTCAGTGATAGCTAAGTCCGCTTTACAGGGCAATTGGTGCCCTACAGTAGTGGACTCGAAACCAGAGGTGTTTGATTGCCAAGTATTTGACCAAGTATGCCGGAAAGCGACCTAAGGCTGCCAAATATCATTTAAAGCGGCCTTAACCGCCGAAATTTGACTTGTCTCTCGATTAGGTGTGCAAGTTTTGTAAACAGCGGACAACATTAAATGCATTGTGAGGGGAAAAATTTGCTGTGGCCTTGGAAAAAAAAATTTGAACTTTGAAATAATTTTTGGCGCCATTGAGTTATAATCATGTATCCCATTAATATCCTTCATTTCAGGCCGTCCTCCTCTACTGCAAATTCGACAGGACGCGTCTTCAGAACACCTTCGGAACGGAGATGGCCATGGGAATCCTCTCATCGGACAAACGGGTGCAGGCCATCGTGTCCGAGTAATTCCCCGCTCCAGGGATACTTTTTGTTGTTTCCTTTGTTACAGCTTTGCTCCGCCCGTGATTGTTCACTGTTATTGTTGCAGCCGTTGACTTATAAACATGAGAGATTGTGAGATTGATGTTTGAGAGAGAGACCAATCGAGTGAGACGAAATCGACTACAAGAAGGACCAAATCGCCTTCTAGTTCCAGAACGGTGTAAAGAAGGTCAGCCAGAAGCTGATCGAGGAGGCGTAGGGAGAATATCATGAACAGCTATAATCTGTAGACACGAGACACTCGATAATACAACCAAAATGGCAAAAAGAAAATTTAATCTGATCGTCAGGCGTTTTGTTTTGTGTTAGTTTCTGGCCCCGCAGCGTTAAAAAAGCACCACGCGGCGTGTCACAGCATCGCCTTGATAGCTCAGTTGGGAGAGCGTTAGACTGAAGATCTAAAGGTCACCAGTTCGATCCTGATTCAGGGCAATTCTCTTTTGCTTGCTTTTCTAAATAAGCGTATTGTTTGTTTCGTGCCCCCGCAAGCGTTAAAATTTGGTAGAATGTCAGCATGTTTTGTATTCTCCAAAATTCCCAGTGTCATCCAAGGGGAAAGCTCGTATTGGTCTCGCCAATCACGGGTAGGAAGCTCAGAACCTTGTTTCAGAACTTTCTTTGACTTGTGTTGGCTGAATAAGAACCTAAAATTGCGGCAAATGTTCATTAAATGCAAAAGCCCTTTTTTCTGGAAACCCAACTCTGAAACTTGTGGCCCCACTCTGAAACTTGTGGACGACGCCCTAAACTTTTCTTTTTGCGCGTAATTTCGTGCTTTTTAACTCATTTCCCTGTCGTATGCTACTTAACGTCTGGTTTCAACAACTGAATTCGTCCATAAGAAGTTTCTCAAAGGAATGAGCATTTGATGCACTCCTGAATCCCAAAAATGACTTTCGAACAAGCAATAAATGTGGAATTATACTTGTTTCCTATATGTCGCACGAGTGCTCCAAATAAGCGGTTTTGGCATAATTTCACTTTGCCGACTCACTTAACGAATATTTGGCCACTACAAAAAGACGTCTTAAAGGGCTCGTAAGGGGCCTTTTCCAAATCGTATGCTAATGAAGACTTGGCAAGCATTTTGCGCACGGCCGTTGGCTGGAGCGGTGTTGGGGAAAATGATTTCAATTGAAATGACTCGATTAGCATACCATTCATTTCCAATCCGAAAAGGCCCCTGACGGTGCCTTTAATTTCCGGCCAGCTAAAATTCCATCATCATATTTTCATTTCGCAAACGAATCATTATCAACATAGTCTAGCCACGCCCCCTTAGTTGCTTCAAAAAGGCCGAAAAGCATCAAATTTCACTCTCCCAATGAGAACTCTCATTCCCGTAAGTCTTCCATCACCCATTTTTAGTAAAATAAGGAATTTTTAGGTGCTTACGGTCCTAGTGACCCTAACTTCCACATTAGCTGACAATTCTGGCCAGAAAGCGTTTGACGAAATAACCGATATTCTGACTAAAGTTAACACTTATGTCTATGGGTTCTACAAATTTGGCCATGGATTGAAGATTTTTCAAAGCTATCTTGGTTCCATGAATCAGGAGAACTTGATGGAATTTCGAGATCTTCTGAAGTTTCACTACGGTGAGAAATTGAAAATCAAATTGAAATTAAATTCATTTCAGGACCACGTATGTCCAAAATTGAACAGAAAATTCAAGGAAAACTTTATGACGACTGGATGGAGAAGGCAATTATGGATAATAAGTTGAAGGCTGAGTATGGAGAAATGTTGGCTTACTTATTCGGTGTTGCTGGAGAGAATCTTCCCGAAGTTCCGAGAAAGAGGATTTATGAATCTGACATAACATCACTGGAGGGCATGAAATACGCAAAGTCTTTGAAGTATATGGTGGAATACCGTACTCGCTTCTTGGAGGTATACGGTAGGTGGATTTACACTAACTCGCTGACTCACTGATTCACTGAATCACACTCATCCTCACCAAGGGTGACTGAAACTGGGGCCGGGCCGCGGATTCTTGGAAGGGGGGCCGGCCCCGGTATTTTCAAAAATCTTTTTTTATATGTAACTCTTTTCAATGTCAGTATTTTCAAGTTCTGTTTGTTGCAAAACATAGTTCTAATTGTGCAAAACATACTGTGTGAAGGAGGATTCGAACTACCCTATATAAATTTTTACTTTTTTCATGGCCGAGTGGCTAAGAGGTCGGAATGGCAATCCGAAGTGGCCCCAGTTCGATCCCCCGTCGACAAAACATTTTTGCCATTGTTGATTTAAGTAATTATCATGTTAGAGAAATATGCAGTGCATAAATAGTGTAAAACTTTATTTTCTAACTTTTAGAAATTTTGACTTCGGGCCGCGGGACGGGCCGAGCCGAGTGGGGCCGGGCCGAGATTTTTTGGAGACCGGGCCGGCCCGGGCCGGCCCTCAGCCACCCTTGATCAGATTTGCGCACAGCAGTCCGAATGTTAAGCAAATATTTTTTTATTTTCCTTCTTATTATTTTTGCATTATTTTTTATTTTACTTTTTTAAACACTGAATCTGATGTAAAACAACACGAGGAATTCGGTGGAATTATTTTCAAACCGATTCCTCTTTGTTTTCTTGGCCAAAAATCATGACTTTTCGGGTGTTTTTGTTTGGAATACAGTTTGGACCCGGAGCACGCCCGATTCAAATTAAATTTTTTGCTCAACTGTTTTTTTTACATATACTTGCCCAAAAATTCGAAAATCGCGCAGAAAACAAACGAAAAAAAAGTTACGCCAAACTTTAACATTTGCGGCGCCACATCGGCCACAGAATCACTTTTGGTAGTATTATTAGTGCGAACTGAACTTATTTAAGAAAACCACTTTTGTTTTGCATCGAAACAATGGCAATTGTAAAAAAAAGAAACAAGCGAAACAGCGAAACAATGCCAATGGCAAAAACTTAAGCCAAAGGATAGATGCGTATTTATCAATAAAAGAGACATTGGAAAAACCCCCCAGAATTCTCTCATTTGCGGCGGCCGTATTTCGGAAAAATGCCGCTTCATTGAAGCTGGGTCCCGCCACGAAAACCCTGAGGTTCAAATGTGTAAAGAGCCTTTTAATTTTAACATGTAATTTTTCATTATTCAGTTTAAAACGACATAATGTATAAAACGACATAATGACATGTATTACGCAGATGTATGCCAAGTTTTAATAGTAATCGTTCCAAAATAAGCTTAATCAGAGGGCAGCTGTGTTACCGTACTGCACCGCTAAACAACGGGCGGCCTGCTAAACGTCGAGCTGAAATTGGCGGACACGTTTTCTCATGAATTTTGACTTCCTAACCATGAAAGTAGCACACACATGCTTCTCTTGGAATGAGTTTTGGCACCAATAGTTGTCCGGTTGGTTTGTGAGAAAAACCAGAAAAACCGTGCATTTCGGTTTGTAACCATAGTTGTACCGCGAAAAGACTCATTCCAAGAGATTCCTCGGTGGTCTATCGATCTATGAACTCAGAACCTTAAGAAATTAAGCAGTATTCTCAGGTGTGTCTGCCAGGGACTTACTTAAGTTTCTTAAGTTCACTGACTGACGGATTCACTGAATCACTCATGCTCACTATGGTATCTTAAACGGATTGTTAGGGGACTTTTTATGCTACAGTACCCCCACGGTAATAAAAACCAACGCTGCACTACCTGCGATTACGATTGCCCGCGACTACTCCTTTGGGATTTGTTGAATTTATTTGGCTGCGAGAATCAAACCTCTCGCTGAGAGACGCAGACAGAACGAGAAACGCCGCCGAGAGCCTTTTCCCACAGCCCACTCGGCTACCAGCTATATTTTTATGCATTTTCCTATATTTTACGGCAGTTATTTAGCGTGTAATTATTTTAAATAGTGTAAAAACCGAAAAACGATTAAAATACACTTTTTAGAGCTAAAATTAAAACCGGGCTTGAAATTTTGCAAAGAAAATTTTGGCCAAGTGCCAGCTTGCCGATTAGCGCACACTTTTCTGTAAACACCGCGACGTCGCCTCTGCGCATGGCCGTTGGCTGAAAGCCGTTGGAACAAAATTTTTCACTTATTCATCGTTAAAATACTTTTTTATCGGATACGTGCATAAAAAATTGGTATGGAATCCTGAAATAATAAATTATGAATAATCAAATAGAATAAACTTGCAAAAGGCCCCTGACGGTCCCTTTAAACTCTCTATCCTCTCTCTCTCTCTCTCTCTCTCTCTCTCTCTCTCTCTCTCTCTCTCTCTCCATATCCACTAAATATTTAGGCCCTATCCTGGGATCAACCCTACCAAACAATACTAATGCTTCACCCAACAAGGAAGGTTTGTTTTACCCAAATCATGAAACAACCAAAAATTTAGTGAATCACCATTACCCTGAAGGAGTTTGGCAAATCTACACCGAGATTCGTGAAATGCTAGACAAACTTAGTTATGTTCACGGTTTCCCAAGCTATCACTATACCGGAGGCTACCTTGGTGATTCAGGAGTATTTCCATCCTTTGATGACCTAAAAAAGATTAAGAAAACCTACCAGAAGGCTTTTGGTTTGTAAACTTTTGAAAAAGTTCGTTAAAAATCTGCCGTTTTTAGAAAAGGTGCTCGAGAAAATTGACTTCATGGATTTAAAAGTGGGCTACACTTATGTGGAAACCAGTCTTGGAGGGTTGTCTGAACGTGTTATTGGCTATTATTTGAATGTTACACGGGGACAGCAAGCTGAGAATTATCATATTTATGGCTATAAAGAAGAGGATATTTTTGACTGGAGTAGGAAAGAGGCAGACATGCTGAGGCACTGGAACACGGCTGAAGAGTTGCGGGCTCAGGAAGAACGGTTTTTGGAAGTTCATGGTTGTTTGGATGCTTGTTGATTTTTGAAATGACATGTTTCAGGATCTGTTTTAAAGGCCACTGGATATGGAGATAAGAGCGTTGACCAGTGAGTCTCATTGTAGATAAGAAATAAAGACAATGAACATGTTTTAAGCACAGTTTCTATTTTATATTTTTACGTTTTGCAATGTGTTGACACGCACACACGCACACACACACACACACACACACACACACACACACTCACTCATACATACACACACGCACATACACACGCACACATTTATCAACGTGTGCAGTTGGCTGACAGGTTTGTTTTGTCGGTCCAAAACAACTACTACATCCATCTCTCAAACTTGTTGTTTTTTTCTTCACCCCGCCGCTTTCTCTTCTGATATTTTCATTTCTCTCCTTACTGATTGTTAATCTCTCTCTCTCTCTCTCTTTCTTTCTTTCTCTCTCTCTCTCTCTCTGTCTTTTTTCTCTTTCCTCGTTTATTCCCTACTTCAAAAAAGTCCTAAAGAAAATTTTTTAGATCGCATAAATCGTTCTCTCTTCTCAAGGCAACGCTTTTCTTCTCAGGAACAGCGTCGTTTTTATCACAAAAGGTATGTTTCCTGGCTTTTTCGAGTTTTGATTTTCAAAAGAGCAACTTTTGAAAGTGCACGCTGTATTCCTAGGCACCCCAAATTGAGATTTTAAAAGTCTAAAACATGAAATGAATTTAATCCTTTTTGAAGGGATTGTAGTGGTCAGCGGGGTTCTCAAATGACGGGCCGCGCAGGGCCAAAGGATTTTTTTTTGGGACGGGCCGGCCCGGGTATAACATTTTATTTTAAAATGTTGTTTAAATCGGTACAATAATTTTTAAAACGGCTTTAAATAATTTAATAGTGTTTGTTACTTAAATAAAAGTCAATATTATTTGTACAAAAAAAGAATGTCACCGACCGGGATCGAACACTGGTCGTGTGGGTCGCAATCTGACTGGGTGGTCCAGGGTGAAAGGGGCCAACGGGGCCGACCAGGGCCGGGCCGACCAAAACTTGCTCAAAATCTCAAAAGCTGAAAAGCACTGCTCAAAAGCACTGATATTTGTAAAACTTGATTTGAAGAAATCTGACGTTTCTTTCGCCGATTCGGCCGCAACTTAAAATGGGCGGAGCCAGCCGCAGAGTTTCCGCAAACCGTTAAAAAGCGAGCACTCGTAATAAGCTAAAACTGTATAATGTCAAATTCAGAGTGGGCGACCGTTCAATGCCAAGCTCGCCTGATTTCTGGGTGAGGAAAGAATCTCCCGACACCACCCCTCCGCTTGCAGGACCGTGATTACGAAGAATGTCATTTTTCTTCGCGAATCGCGATGCTTCGTTTGTAGTAACAGCCACATAGGAGAATGGCGCATCGCAGTGGATGCAGCCTATGTGGTAAGCAACATCACCTAAGCCCTTAACCGTGCACTCAAGACTACCTCAGACATCAGGTAATCATCAAAGCATGCAGGCAACATTGGACGAACTGAGGATAAATCGGAGTACCAAGTAGATAATGTGCCAAGTTGAGGGCAACTCCCTCCTAGGAGAGTTAGATGAGTCCCTGTAATAATTGTTTAGCTTAGAAATCTATATATTTGCTGTATAAAATTCAGGAATTTGCCCATTATAAACCCCTATTTTGTTCATTTTAAATAAAAGCATTTTGTTTATTGAAAATTAGTTGACAGGTGGAGTAGGCGAATGTAGAGTGCGTAGAGCTAGAGCTAGACTGTACCTAGGTCATAGCTGGGGACTCCCACCAGCTGTGCCTCTTCTTCGTAGACTAGAGAGCATTTGCTCTATTCTTCCCTGATCCTCGTATTTATAGGTGCTAGAAATCAGTGTAATGAAGTTGTTTATTATACACTGTTTTGCACGATAGTAGGTTGTATAAGTGCAAGGTTACCATATTCGGAAAGACAAATAAAAGCGGTCCCTTCTCAAGAGGCTTCGTTACAACTAGCCTTGTTGGGTGCTTATCTAACATTGTAACAGCCTAAGAGAGCGTAAAACACTAGTAATAAAGATAAGAACCAACAATTTCCGCAAGTTCTCCCTTTTCTTCGCTTATTATAGGGCATTTCCAAACTGAGACAAGGAAAAGGGGATTTTCCTAAAGGACTAGGTACAATGGGTCCCGCCGCAATCGTCTAATTGTCTGCGCACTCCTCTGTTACAGTGCTATTTCGCATATTTTATTGATATTCACTTCGATGTTTCAAATCGTCAATGGTTAAATACCAAGAAAATCCAATGTCATTCAAAAGTCGTCGTCTCAAGATTGGAAATAGCCTATATCTATTTCGAGAAAACGTGTCTCTTGTATACAAATTACTTCAAACAAGCATGGCAAAGAAGTTTTGTCGACGGGGGATCGAACTGGGGCGAGTTTGAATAGGCAGCCCGCCTATTCTTCTCCGCTCTTAGCGGCCATGAAAAACATATAAAATTTATGTAGTGTGTTTTGCACAATTAGAACTACGTTTCGCTACAAACAGAACTCAAAATAATTAACTTTGAAAAGAGTTAGGTTTAAAAAGGATTTTTCACTTTTTTTCGACCAAAACACTTAACAGATTTTCATAAAGATGGCCATGGAGTTTTTGGACTTTAATTTTTCATATGGTGCAGAAAAAGTTTGGGCGTGTTTTATCACAGAGGCATTTTGCGACGGTTTTATGTGACCGGTCGACAAATGCGAAAAACTGCAATTTCAAACGTAAATTTTCAGTTTTTCCAGGTTTTCGGACTCCGCTGCCGAAGTACACAATAATTTCGTTATTTCAGTGTTATATTTGAAGTATCCATGCCACAAACTCTTAGAAAAACCCACATTTACTTGTTTAGACCAATTTTGTAAAAATACAGTACCCTACCGTAACCAATGTCGAAAAATCGAGATAGGTCTAAAAGTTTGAAAATGATGCATATTGATCTTAAGTAGGTTATGGACCAATTTTGAACCAATTCTGAGGCTGTCGACGTTTTCATAGGATAGTGACCTTATAGAGACCGCTCGAATGTTTCTGCGTCTCAAAACCTGGTTGTGACCATTCCCTTGCCAGAAGAAGCACAAATTTTCTAGCGCAATTTTAATTTTTGATCAACCGCTGCTTACTTCAAAAGCAGGTCTGTTCAGATAGCTTCTTTCAAACTCGGCGCCATAATCGGGCGTATGGCAATTGCTTTACGATCTCGTCTGATAAAGCTTACCATGGTTGAACATAAAACCCCTAGTAAAAAAAGATAAGAACAAACATTTCTGTGAAATTTTCTTCTCCGCTCTTGTTTGTCCCATATTACTCTCCCGGAATCTTTTTTCTAAGAAGCCTAACATTAGAATTCTATAACTTTTCGGTATCTCCCTACATTACTTGAAATTTTGTTGTTAAGACCTCGTAAACTTAATGCGACCAATTTTTAAAATAACATTTTCATTGAATAGATGTCATTGTTCCCTCATTTATAGAATTTGTGCTTGCTAACCGTGCACGCGAACACGGCTGCGATCGATGCAAAAGGAGCAAAATCGAGAGGTTTGAGATTGGCGAGCTATTCACACGATATTTCTTTCTAAGTCACGAGAATCAACCCGTTATACACAGGGGTTATACACAGAAGCGGTCCCTTCTCAAGAGGCGTCAACTAACGTAACAGCCTAAGTTACCGTGAAACCACTATTAATGAAGATAAGAACCAACAATTTCCGCAAGTTCTCCCTACAAGCAAGTGGTATTCCATTGCCGAGCTCAAAACTTTTCTTCGTTTATTAACTGAAATTTTTTTTGTTTATTTGAGTTATTAATGTTATTAAACATAACTAAACGTTTTCCAGTCGCAAATTGGTGTGGCTCAAAGAAGGTTGCGAACTAGTTTGCCGTCGAAAAGATTAACGTGTAAAGTATTTCAGGTTAAAGTGGCCGATTGAATCGAGGTATATTTCATTTAGTAGCCCTTGAGATGAAACTTAAGGAACCAGTTTCAGTTTCTGCTAAGGAGCACCCATTTTCGAGAAAAACGATTTTTAAATTTTCAATTGCAACACTGGTCCAGCGCACAAATCACCCGTCCGCGGAAGCTACGAAAATGTGATTTGGTGGTCAAGTGGTTAAGCCCTTAGACTGTAAATACAAAGGTTTTTGGTTCGCACCCTCTGTGCGCTGTTTTATATTTTCCTGAACTTTAAAAAAAAATTCGACATTTTTTATCTTTGGTTCCAATTGAAACATCGTTTAACGGAGTTACACAAGTGCAAATTTGGAACACAATCCAAGTTTTGGCCAACGCAATACGTACTGAATGCAAAGATTTAAAAAAAACTTTTCAAAACTTGGCGAAAATATCACAAAGTTCAGGAAAATATAAAACAGCGCACAGAGGGTGCGAACCAAAAACCTTTGTATTTACAGTCTAAGGGCTTAACCACTTGACCACCAAATCACATTTTCGTAGCTTCCGCGGACGGGTGATTTGTGCGCTGGACGGTCTACCAGTGTTGCAATTGAAAATTTAAAAAACCGTTTTTCTCGAAAATGGGTGCTCCTTAGCAGAAACTGAAACTGGTTCCTTAAGTTTCATCCCAAGGGCTACCAAATGAGATATACCTCGATTCAATTGGCCACCTTAAAGGCAGAGGCCCACGAAAATGAAAATGGACCTGTCCATGACGTGACGTAGATGAGATAGTGTCATTTTCAATGGTGAAATGCAGAGAGTTTGACGATTAGCATGGACAGGCCCCCCTCTTCATTTTACGTGGGCCTCTGCCTTTAACCTGAAATATTTTCTATATATATATTATATAAGTACTTTCTATATATAAAATATATAAAAGTCTATAGTTTCTAACACTCTTTTTTATCCGCTCTCTGTCTCTGTATCTGTCTCTGTATATTTTTGTTTTACTATATAAGATTATATATAATTTTACAGATGCTTATCGCTCACTGGAACGTCGGAGGCTACGGCGATCATTGTTGGGATACGGCAGCTGTGACTCTCATCACCCAAAAAGTCGATGTCCTTCTCCTCTCTGACGTAAAAAAGACAGTTCCCAAAATGCCATGGTTGGAAGCTAGTTTTGCTGCAGAGTAAGTAGTTTAATTAACAAAAAACATGTTCAGTTATTTCAGTTATCCGGACAGTGAATCGGGCTATCAGCTGGTCGTATTTGTCCGAAATGGGTACTCTGTTTCTGATTTTGAACGGGGAAGTTCTGAACAGTTTGCATGGCTGCACTTTGACTTGAAGATAAAAAACTTCAAGCATCGCATCTTGTTTACCTACGGTTCTCCAAGCGCCAATGTGGTTGACGGTTTGAAAAACATTCAAGAGCTTTTCTCTCCAAAAACTCCAAAAGACTCTTCAGAGAAGGTTCATTTTCTTCACTTCATTGGAGATAACAATAACCGAGCCGAAATAATCAAAGATATCCTACCAAAAAATGAAGAAAACAAAGAAATATATGAATTCCTTCTCAACGAAGAATGGACGACTTTTGTGAATCCTGGAGAGGACAGTCAAATCGACCACATTTTTTCGGCAGCCTTCGATCGTCGTTTCAAGTTGGCTGGTCACGTGTATGCCCACAAGCCTTTCAACCCGTACAAGTACGTGATAAAGCGTGGAACTGACCACACAGGAGCAAACTACAAACTAACCGTCGATGAAAAGGCTGCAGACGGGCCAACAGTTCTGTTTGAAGTGGATGGAAAAACAGTTCCCGATGGTGCAACCGCCAAGCAGGCACCAAATAAGGCATTCCACAATGTGTTGCTCCTGGAAATCGGTGACGAAATCAAACCTAAGGAAGCCAAGAATTGTAAATGCGTTTGCAATGAATTCGCTCCATAGGCTACCCTCTCTAGAATAGTGTTTTTTTGCAAATTGTTTGAATAACAAATAGGTCTCTTTAGTTGATACTGATAAAGTTTCAATTTGTTTGTATCGGTTTTTTGCAAAAAAAAAAATGATGTTCCCACACACACACACACACACACACACACACACACACACACTCACACATACACACACACTCACACATTTATCAACATGTGCAGGCTGGGAGGTTTGTTTTGTCGGTCCGAAACAGCTGCTACATTCCTTAAACTTGTTTCTTGGCGCTTCACCCCACCGATTTCTCTATGATATTTTCATGCCTCTCCCTCTCTTCCTCTCTCTCTCTCTCTCTCTCTCTCTCTCTCTCTCTCTCTCTCTCTTCCCATTCATTCTCTAAATGCTCGTCACTTCCTTTCCTCCCGATCTGTTCAACCCTTCCTCAGCAATGCTCTCTTTTTTCTTTCATTTTTTGACTCTTTCTTTCCATAACTCCTAAAAAATACTTTAGATCGCATAAATCGTTCTCTCTTCTCAAGCCTACGCTTTTCTTCTCAGAAGCTGCCTCGTTCTTAACACAAAAAAGTATGTTATGTTTACTTGGTGACAAATTTTGAACATTCACGGCACCCCAGCCCGACATTTTATCTATTACAATAGAAAGTGTGGAAGATAACAGAACTTCTTAATATTTGGTTATATATAACTCAAAATTCAGAATGATCGTCAGCTGAAGGGTCGCAGCTTTTGGAAGATAGGGAGCACTTACATGTAAAATCACACGAGAAGAACGATTAAATATAGGCGCCGCAAAGGTGGGGTCGGCGCGGGTAGCCCGAATCCATAAGAAATTTTTGTATTTTTGGCGCGCGCGCACATTTTTATGAAAACTGGGTATGACTATGGCGTAAAAACGTACGCGCAACACGCTGGTGCAAGTGGTTTTTGCGAATTTAAAGGTCTAACCTCTGAAAAATTTAATTTAAATAACTTCAAACGCCAAATTCAATCAATATATAGGAGAAAAACACGATTTTCTCCGTTTTTTGGCTATAATTTCAAACTCAGATAGGGAGCACTTACATGATCTTGAGTATCATGATAAGTACTACGTTTTACACAAAACAAAATAATAAAAGCAAAAATCCATCCTCCCCGAAAAAAGTTCTCGCGATATTTCTACTTTGGCGGCCTATCTTTCGTCAGGAGCAGCAGTGAAGTGCCCAAAATCCCTTTAGAAACCTTCTACATACTGTTTCCCTTTATAATAAATACAAAAAAAAACGAGCGGGTAGACAAGAAAGTTGAAATAAATGAGTTTTACCAAGTATCATTTTTCGCAAGATTTCAGTTCCATCTGAAATGCAATTGGGTGTTTTCTATCTTTTAAGAATAAAAAACGCAATTTCCATCCTCCCCATCGTTCACAATCTTTATTAAAAAAGGGAATATTAATCTTTATAGGGACAACATTCGCGCTCCACTGCCAAATGCGCGCTCCATTGTCAAATGTCGTATTTCGCCCGAGGCCATTTAAACGTGTATTTTTATCATTTTCGAGGTAATTCTGGTTTCATAAATACGAGAAAACTATGAAAAATCTTTGCAATACGTGAATAATGCCAAAATTTTTCAAAAACAGTGGTTTTACAATCAAGCCACTTTGTGTCCGTTGTTTAGCAGAAACTGTGCCCTCGCTCAGACAGGCCCCTCCCAACCATGGCTCTAATGCAGAAACGAAACAAAATTTCGGCCATTCAAAGCGAGATATTTCTCTTCGTTGTGAATGAAATTTCAAAGTGTAAAAAGAAAAAGTTTAAGTTAGAGTATTATCTGATGGAAAATTGACACTAAAATACGAAAGAATATTTTATAAATTATGGTCTGCGGTCCCTAACTAATTCCTTGTTGTTTTTAATTCAGATGTCGTTCGTTATTAGTGTCACGGTTGTTAGAGCTCCGAGGTCCGACCGTTAGTCACAGACGGAGAGTTCGAAAGCAGACGCCAGCACCCAAACCGAGGGACCTGATCTAGAACGGGCTCCACAACAAGCTGTGAACTCCGTTCAACACGGAGAAGAGGAGCAAGAGCAAGAAGAATTAGACGGAGGTTTACCCCCTACAAATCTAGGACGAATCGTAGAATTGTAGAAAAAAGACGAGGACGTCTTTGACTTGTAAAAAGAGGCATGTTATGTAAGTGTAGATGTTTGAGGACCCCGCCCCTTTCTCCAGTGATAGTTTTGCGTTCTCATATGTCTTAGTTATGTAGAAAACAAATAAAGCTTTGTAAATACAAAGTGGACGCATGAACTAATTATTCTAGTATTAGTTTAGATATTAATAATGGAACGCAGCCTATGGAACCTTCGACGAAACCTTTTCCAAACAACCGATGATCCCAGTCTGGAAGAGATCGTTGATAATGAAGGCAACTCTCCTACTTCCCAGGCCGACCAACTTCAATTAATGGATCAAGTCACTGAAATAGAACAAATGAAAAAAAGAGTCTGGCCACTAAAATCCTTTCGCTGAGGAACGATAAAGAATTTCACTTGTTCTCTACAGTGGAGAAAGAAACTTCGGACGAAGGGAGGCGCGGTTCGTCCAGCTTCTACATCGGCGAGCTGAAGAAGATCGAACTTTTTGCGAGGCCCATATGAAAAGAGGCCCTGCCTGCCACGTCACGATTGTTCCTTTGCGAGGAATCATGTTCTTGAAAACGATTTTTGCGTTTTGAAATATTTGTTTTTCAGAGATAGAGAGAAAGAGAGAGAGATAGAGACAGCGAGACACGCCTCCCGCAAACGCCACTCGGATATTCTTGAAAGTAGTAGTAACCTTTTTTGTTGATTTTAGAGATTTCGCTAAACGAACTTCGTTCGTTTTGGCTGCCTACATTGACTGCGTATGACACGCTAAACCAATAACAACAGCAAAACAATGGCACAGCTACGAAGTAGGCCCAATTCCAGTAGTCACAACGGCACTGGGATATTGCCGATTTCCCTCAACCCCTGATCCGTGTATCCATAGCAATTCCACAAATTGACCTCAAAACTTTATCCATTTGGATAACGATGACAGTGATTACAAAAGAACCTCAAAGGGGAAAAATGTACAATAAAACCAGGAAAAGAGGGAACTATGGGTTAAACTCTGGGCGGGGCGATTATTACATTGAATTGAAAGTAATGGGCGGGAAATACTTCAGAAAAGCCCTCAAAGGGCAAAAATCAGGACAAAAAATGAGATTGAAACAACGGAGACCTCGAAGTGGTGCCAGCAGGGGACACGGTGCGTAGAGAATATGTTGAAGTAGTCCGATGGGATCACTGAAAAAACAAAATTAACTCAATTTTCAATAGGAAAAGCGTATTTTTATGACCCTTAACATTCAATAGAAATCACCTTATTCTCCCGGAAGAAGGAGAACATCCTCATCGTGTTGGATCCTCGGCAGGCCGCCATCAAAGTGCCTCCGGGCGATACGGCAATCTGGGCACTGTAGGGGAAGGGCGAGTCCATCTTGATGACTCTCCAGTCGTCGCCGCTCGCGGTTCCCCACTGAAATCAAATAATTGCAAAAAAAGGATTTGAGAAAAAAGTAGGTGTTTGTTTGCCGAAAGTCGTTAAATCGCCGAAAAAACCTTATTATTTACGACTGGGCCCAAAAATTTCGCATATGGCAGGGTCCAAATAAGAAATACGGCCCCATGCCTTACAAAAACATCGACCGTTATTTTTAGATTGAGGGGGTCGGGCCGAGCATAATTTAACATTTGGGGGCCTTGCGCCAAACACCGCATTTGTGGGGGTCACGCAAAACGAACCCCACGAGTAGCTTGTTCATATATGCCACAGGCTGTTTGGAACTCATTAAATTTTGTCGTTAGTTTGAAAAAATAGCAAATGATATAATTATGTTACTTTAGTCCTTGTTCACACCATAGTTCTCAAATGACGGGCCGGGCCAAAACGGGCGGCCCGGCCCGTTTTGTAAACTTGTCAAATTAAAAATTCTTTAAATCGTTATTTTTAGCTTACGTCAATTTTTTTAAACCGCGAAAACTCTTTCATTACACATTTAAACTAATGTTAAGTTAGCAAAAATAAACGTCCCGACCGGGATCGAACCTTGGATCGAACCAATTTTTTCGGCCCGGCCCGTGCGAACTATGGTTTACACCCGACTGGTAGGTACAATTACGACGGGCTGCCGCTAAAAGCAACTCTTAACCTGGGAAGACATATACACTCCCGCGCAATGATTTTTTTACGAGCCAAATTTGAAAAAAAAATAGTCTTTTTTATGCAAAGAACGGAGCTTTGCTTACAAAAACATGTATTTTAGTACCAAATGGCTGGCAGCTGTATTGGCAAAGGAGATTCAAGATGTTTCAACTTTGAATTTTTCGCGCCTTGAAATTCAAACAGTCCCGCAGCGAACGGCGTACGATATCGATTTTTATAGCCTATGCGTGTCTGCGCTCCACTTCCCCTTCACAGGTGAAAAAAAAACGATCTCACTTTCACGACAAAGTGAGGGTTTCTTAATGGATGTGCGGGCAACAAAACATTCCAAGTGATATTTGATGAAACAACGCAACGTCCATAATTTTTTTTTAATCGAAAACACCCACCATAAGGAAACCTTGGGTCCTATTCGCCTCGCAGACAATCACCTCCTTCCTGGAGTCGACGGCCACGCCGCTGGGGTAGGAGCACGGACGGGGGACGCCTCTCTCGAGAGACAGCGAGGCTTCGGGACGCAGCACTCCATTCCTGAGGGAGAAGATGTGCAGGCGGCGGAGATCTGTAAAAAAGACCATTTTAAGACAAGAACAAGGCTGAGGACACACCCAGGTGGGTACAATAGATCATCTGTCCACTGGAGGCCATGAAGGAGGGCGTCTGAGTGGGCTTACGGCTCTCCGAGTAGGGAAGGACGGAGGACTGAAATTGAGAAATTAGCTCATAAATTGTCATTCTCTGCGATAAGCGGCGGTAGTGGGGGCGTCGCAATTTTAAGTTTTCGGCAAATTTTGTTACCGAAGGAGGCCCGTTTCGAAAAATTAAATAACTGAGGGAGCTACCGCAAAATGGACCTCCCCCCGATGAGTAACGATGTATGAATTAGCTTTTCACAAACCCATACGGCCAGGAATGGCCGATTGGCTTATACCAGATTTCAGGCACCCCACTGACACTAAAATAGTATGATGTCGATTGATTTCGGACTACAGGGACCCCTATTGACATAATTTTGTAAATGACTGTGATATAGATTTACATTTTTGTGCTAAATGCGGGGTTCACAGGTGCCGGGCCTTTTGAAAAATTTTGGTCGGCCCGGCCCGTTTACGGACCACCCAGTCAGATTGCCACCCACACGACCAGAGTTCGATCCCGGTCGGTGACATTATTTTTTGTACAACTAATATTTACTTATATGTTAGTAAAAAACATTATTAACTTGTTTAAAGCAGTTATTGTACAGATTTATACAAAATTTAATTTTTCATCGGGCCGGCCCGTCATTTGAGAGCCCCGGGGAAATTAATTTTGGTACAACTAAAGTTAACTTATAGGTTAATAATAAACGGTATTATGTTGTAGGGGAGCCGGTGGTCTAATTTGGATGTATATCCCAAAAAAAAAAACGATTGATTTAACCGGGGTTCTCAAAGTACGGGTCGGGCCGAGGGATTTTTTTGCTAAAATAAAAATCCCAAAAATACCCAAAAAATAAAAATCCCTGCCCGTAATTTGAGAACATAGCTGGACAAGACGAAGTTGGGGGGCTTGATACGTAAGTCGCCCAAATGGTGTCTCGGTGTCAACGTCATACCTTGGGAGAGGCCGGTCACGGAGGGACCCCCCATCGCTTTTTGACGGAAAAACTGGGTTACCCCCCCCTCACTTTTTGGCTGAGAAACGGAATAGCCCCCTCACTTCTTGTGAAGAAAAAAAGGTTTCCCCTCAATTTTCTATGAAATACTAGGCTAACCCCCCTCACTTTTGAAACCCCGTTCATTTGGTTCCCAAGGTATGGTCAACGTAAGCCCCCTCTAATTTTTTGTTACTATTTTTAACCGAACGCTGAATTACGTAGGTACCGTAAGCACCTCACGTCCAGCTATGTTTGAGAACCCCGGTTAGATAAATTTACTTTAGTCTTTTTAAACACATTTAATCAAATAATCTAAATTCGTTGCAAAAACTGATTAATAATTCAAAAATGGAATTTCGAAAAACTAAACCGGCGAAATTTCAATTTTAAACCGAAAATATTTATAACAACGGGCTGTTTTCCAAGTTTTTTTTTACCGGAATTTCAGACTGTCCGCTGTTTAACGGACAAACAAGCCTAAGCCGGGCCCAAAATTCTCCTAACATTACCTCATTCGAGTTGAGATCGTAGGCGGTGAGGCAGACCCTGTTCATATTGAACGATGACGTCACCAGATGGCCGGAGGGCAAATAGACCAGGCCTTAATGGGCCTTTAGGCAGGTTCAGTAAAAAGTCGGCTACCTCGCGAGTAGCTGTACGGGTTGATGAACTGAACCGTGGAATTGGTGAAGAAGTCGAAGATGTAGATACCGCGGTTTTCCAGGTAGGCGAAACGCTCTGGAAAATACAAATAAATAAATTTGCCACTGTTTGGCGAGGAGACGTTTTGGAATATAACCGTGGGCAAATCGTCGCGTTCAAATTAAAAATATTTTTCTTAGCAACGTGAAGCGGTTGTCGGGATTCTCAAATCGCGGGTTGGCCCGAGGAATTTTCGGGGCCAACAGTGAATGAAAAGCACAATTTTAAATTTCATATAAGATGGGGTTCTCACGGATTGGGCAATTTGGAAAATTCTGGTCAGCCCGCTTATCTTGGACCACCCAGTCAGATTGACACATACACGACCAGGGTTCGATCCCAGTCGGTGACCTTCTTTTTGTACAACTCATATTTTCTTATATGTTTGTAAAACACATTATTAAGTAATTTACAGCAGTTGAAAAAAATATTGTACCGATTTATACAAATTATTTTTAAAAAAATTTATACCCGGGCCGCCCCAAAAAAATCCTTCGGGCCGGCCCGTCATTTGAGAACCCCGTATAATGGATACAAAATGTATCATACAATAATTTTTTAGTCGCGAGACAAACGGGATATTCCATTTGGGGGACATATAATGAAATACACATAACCAAGTATGTGGAGGTCGCGCTTTTTTGTCAAGCTCCGCCAAAAGCGGCAGTTGGGGGCGTCGCAGTTTTAAATTTTCGGCAAATTTGTTGAATATGGAGTAGCATTTTTTCCCCGAATTTTTCGATAAATGTTGGGGCTGTCACAAAATGGACCCCGCGGTGGGCTGCCAAAGTATGGTAGCTAGCTCATGTATGGATGCCATACTTGAGCACGGTTAGGAGGCTCAAAAAAGCCTCCCCCATGAGAGAGTGACCTCAAAAACAAAGAACCCCCATTTTTACAAGGACCTCATACAAAGCAACCCTCAAACTCGAGATGTATGCTTCTTATTGAAATTCAAAGAAATCCCTCTTTCTCCTTACCTCCGCATCTGATGATCGCCACCGCCGACGGATTCCTCGCGTCGGCCACCAGGACCTCGAAATCCTCTCCCTCCTCGTCACACCGCATCACTTCCTGGGCGTTTCCGGTAAAAATGAATCCTTTCTTTCCATCGTAAGCCAAACCCAGAGGCTGGGTCACAGGGCGGTCGAGCACTTTCACCTCGGTGAGGGAGAGTTCTAAAAATGACAATTTTGGCTGTTTTATGAACCGGGCCGGCCCGAAAAGCCACAAAATGGGAAACAAACGAACCTCCTTTCTTGTCGGCCCACTGGGCGAAGGAGAAGGGCTGATGCTGGGCACAGGGGCCTCCGCTTCCGATGCCTCCGACCGCCAATGCCATCTGGGTCTTCTCCAGAATCCTCATGAGGATATCGCGATGGCGAGGGATCATATTTCCTGAAAATTAATAGTTTAATGCTGAATTTTGTAGAAAAATTAGAAAATGTATGCTTTTCATAAGCCTTATCTATGTTCGTTGATTTCCGCCTGGTTTCTTACCGAAACTGAGGCGACAGTCAAATTTTGCAACCCCCTTCGAAGGAAGGGGAACATTTTCGAGTCTTTTGCCCTCATGGGGCTTACAAAAACTGCGTATACCTCGCATGTTTTAGGGGGCATCGCGGGCAATTGGGAAAAGTTTTCAACCAGCAATAAACGCACCTCAGCAGAGCTTCATGGGTCACGTTATCGCCTCTGCGCAAAGCTGTAGTGGAAGGAAGCGGCTAGGTCTTAAGGTTTTGGAGTTGTCCATAGTTTACGGGTGTCAGAACCATACTTGGCCAACCTCAGCGAGGCGCAGCGGTGGGGTGTCGCAATTTTGACTATTACTCAATTTTTGTAAAGGGAGGCTGACCGTCACAATTTTTGAAAACTATTTTATTGTAGAGGGGCTGTCGCAACATAGACCCCCAGGGTGGGGTTCAAAGCTGTTTTCGAGAATCAATCCCAAAGTAGCTTTTTCGAAACGAAGCCCGTAAAAACTCGGCCATCGCCGGAGTAGGGGATATATAAACGAGTCGAAAACCCGGGAATTCGTTCATACCAATGGACATATACTAAAATTAGAACAATAAAGAGTAGATTAGCATGGCCCCTTCGCAAGGATGACACGCAAATTCGTGAAGCGTTCCAAATTTTCAACAGAATTTGGTTTGAAATGTGCACAAGCAGTCTTTTGCAACGAAAAATCACTAGCGTGATAAAGATAGGTGTTATAAAGCAACTTCGACACAGCGTCCCAAAGTTTCCATGTTGTCCGAGGGTTAAGCGTGGTAAATAGGATAATCAATACGCAGCCGAAGTAGCTTTGACGAGCAGGGTATTACTCGGGGTTCTCACGGGCCGGGCCAGTTGGAAAACTTTGGTCGGCCCGTTTTCCTTGGACCACCCAGTCAGATTGCCACCCACACGACCAGGGTTCGATCTCGGTCGGTGACATTCTTTTTTGTACTACTAATATTGACTTATATGTTAGTAACAAATTATTAAGTAATTCAAAACAGTTTAAAAAATTATTGTATACATAGATTGTCAAGCTCTGTAACTTGCAAGCTCCGGTATAGGCTGTATGGCCGTCGCCAAGCATGGCAAAATCAAGAGCCGGCCCGGGCCGGGCCGAGAAAGTTTTTGAGCGGGCCGGCCCGTGAATTTTTGATAAAGTTATTATTAATGTAACTCTTTTCAAGATTAATATTTTTCCATTCTTTTTGTTGGAAAACATAGTTCTCAATGTGCAAAAGATAAAGTTTAAAGGAGGAATCGAACTTGCCTATATAATTTTTTAATGTATTCCATGGCCGAGTGGATAAGGGGTTGGACTGGCAAACCAAAGTGACCCCAGTTCGATCCCCCGTCGTCAAAACTTTTTTGCCTTTGTAGTTTTGCTTTTTATTTATGCTAGAAACTAAATTCTAGTACATTTCAAAAGGAAAAACTTTTTTTTTTCTACATTTTGGAAAAATTGCATCTCGGCCCGGGCCGAGAAAAAAAAATTCGCGGGCCGGCCCGGAGCCATGCTTGGCCGTCACAATGTGGTTTTACCAAATTTAATAATAATAAAAAAAGATTGGCCGCCGCGGTGGGTTGCCCAGGCATGACTGAATAATACCAAAAATTACAATTTTGCAGCGTTTTGATTACATAATAGTGTAGAGATCAGTTTTTGTGCCACCAGCCTGCTCCTTCGATGAATTCTCTGGAATTTCATGAAAGAAGCGGCACTTTACAATACAATGCACGCGAATTTGCAGAAATTACGATTCCCGGGCAGAAAATGCTCACCGTAGGTCGAATGGTGCTTCATGAGGCGGGAGATCGTGGAGAGAAGGTCGTAGCGTCCGAGCTGCCTCAGGTAGATGTAGAAGTCCATGCTCTTGTACTCGGCTGCCAGCACGGCCATCAACGTGTCGCGGACTTTTCCCCCGAAGGCGTAGTCGTAGCGGCCGGCGAGTTTCAGCTGCGGCGTCAGCTGAAAAAAAAACAGAAATCAGTATATACATATATATATATATATATATATATATATATATATATATATATAGAGAGAGAGAGACTTACAATCTCGATGACCTGCTCGGCGACATTGTACCTGGCCACGAAATCGGCGCCGTGGCCAGCACGGACCAGACGGCTGTCCGCAGACGACTCCTGAAATTGTGAAAGTTTGTAAACCAGGAGAAGAAGTTTAGATAAAATAACTGCTTATAAGGTCCCTCCCCTTTTCTACCCGATCTCTCAGAGCAGCAATAGCCAAGCAACCGACCGAAATAAGAAGCGGGATCGGATCTGTCAATAGTGTTATACGCCTCGCCAAATCTATTTCGGGCAATTTGGCTGCGTACGCTGCCTGAGTATCCTATATTGCACGCTTTACCCTAGGTGCCACATCAAAACATTGGCGCGTCTCGGGGAAACATACATGAACAAGCTACCCGGGGGGTCCGCTTTGCGCGATCCCCACAATACAATGAGACTTGTGGTGCGAGTCCCCCAAATAGGAAATAAGCTTCGACGCCCTCTACCGAATCTACGAGCACTTGTTCATTTATGCGGGGAAAAAACTTTGGTGGAAAACGGCGAGAAATATTTTCCAGCCAGAGCTATGTACATACAGGAACAATTTACTGTGGGGTTCGTTTTGCACAACACCCCCCACACACCAGGTCAACGCACCGCAGGGGAATATTTTGCGACAGCTCCCCTCCGTTTCCAAGAATTGGGTAAAGGTAAAATTACAGCACTCCCACCGCCGCGGCGCGCGGAGGTTGGCCAAGTATGCCCCCCCCCCCCCCCACATTATACTCCCGACGTTTGGCGCGAGACCCCAAAGTAAGAAGTTGGGCTCGGCGCGACCCACTTAGCCTTTTTCTATAGCCAGGTATTAAGGGAGAGCTAGCCCACACCTAACCATAAATCACAATTTTCGGTTTAGGTAAGCATGGCAAGAGGCTAGTCCGGGCCCGACAAAACATTTATGCCTTATTGCAATGTAAAAATCGAAAATATCAAAGAAAAAAATTTTCTCGGCCAGGGCCGGCCCCAAATTTTGCCATGCGAAAAATAAGGGTCGCACAAAATGTCTGCTGGTCTGTGTATCCGTTAGTCCCCGACCAAATCAGGATTTCAGGTGACCCCGGATCCTACGTTTGGGCAAACATATTAACAAACCCATTGATACAGCATAACGTAAATGGCTCACCAGTCATTGTGAAATATTTGGGTGTTAAATCTCGTTCAAAGCTAAGCTATATGGTTTTGAACCAATTTGATTCCACCTAACTACCGCACCGTGCGTATGAGTGGGTATACCCACGTGAACGCTTCTGTAGAAGCGTACTGCCACATAATCCGGTTTTTGAACATCCAGCGTCTTGTAGCAATAAATATGCCATTTTTACACACATGGGCCACAGCCTGACTATGACGGCGTGGGGGTTTCACCGAGAAAGATTGTACATACACTGGGGTATCGCGAGGTAACCCATGGACCTTCTTTTTAAAGAGTGGAGGGTCCCGCCGCGAGTTGCGGCTCAGCCATGCCCATGTACGCATCAAGGCAATCCCCACAAGGCTGACCATACGGGCCAGCTCTTAAAATTTCCAATCGAGGTAGAGTAAACGGCCCCATCCTTCAAACAGGGAATCCTCGTTCAGATTTTGTCAATTGCGATTAGTTTTCCACGTACAATCGACGGCGAACGGGATCTCATCGCGGGGTCCCTCCTAGTACGGCACCTCTTCAGCATCTGGTTGCTCTAAAAGGGGAAAAATTACAAATTATCTCTCCTCAGCTCCTAACCTCCTCGTCGTGGCCTCTCTTGCGAGGAGTCGATCCAAAATCACCAGAAGGTCCTCCGATCGAGTAGCCGTTGCCGAATGGGTCCTTCTTCGCTTTAACCACAGCCTAAACCTTATTTTAATGGCAAAATGAAACGGAAGTATACCACAAACTGGCAATCGCTGTCGTCGCTCTCGCTCTCCAGCTCCATGTCGCTGATATCGACATAGTCCTCCTCTAAAATAATAGGAGAAATGAGCGGAGAAAACAGTGGAGAAAGCACCTTGCTTCACCGCCTCCGTGGGCTCGTTCTTGGCGGCGATCTCCTGTTCCACGGGCATGTCGTCGGAAGTGGTGCTAAAATAAGATAATGGATGAAAGAGAGAGAGAGAGAGAGAGAGAGAGAGAGAGAGAGAGAGAGAGAGAGAGAGAGCCCACATGGTATCCGTCGGATCGGACGGAATTTCGTCGCCGCTGATCGCCATCGCGGCAAACTCTTCGCGGGCTTTGGTGGTTGTGGCGCCTCTGAAATGATGAATATAGCGTCTGTACCAATTAAAAAGTAGTTTTTTTAAAAAATCAATCATTAAGAAATGCTTTAAAGTACACCTGTACCCCTGAGCACCTTTCAAGTATGGAATCCTTCAAGAAGTTTGCGACAAACCCCTCCCTTAACGTAAAAAAAAAAAACGACTAGCAAACTCAAAATGTGGCATTCAGCGGAGATTTACCAGGTATTCTGGTACTATTCCACAAGTACTACCCCACTCCCGAAAATTTTTTTCATCTCCAAATGCCTCAAAAACATGCCTACATGGGTTTTCGAGTATGGAGAATCCGAAAAAAAAAAACACTTTTTAGCAAAAAATAAAATTTTTTTTTTCGCTAAAAAGTGTTTTTTTCGGATTCGCCATACTCGAAAACCCATGTAGGCATGTTTTTGAGGCATTTGGAGATGAAAAAAATTTTCGGGAGTGGGGTAGTACTTGTGGAATAGTACCGGTATTCTTTACCCAAATTTGGTAAGTAGACTCGTTGCTGATAGGAGTTTGTTTAGTAAAGGCCGTTACCAATGTAAAATCGCGTCGTTAACCGGGAAACCTGGCCTCGCCGCTAGCTGTACTATGGAAATTTGGGGAAAAAATTCAGAATCGTTCAAACGTCGAAGGAATAACTTTTTCCCACTGACACCACCCTAATTTGCTATTACTGACAGCTGGTATTGTGACCAATTACAAAGATTGCATTTAAACCAACAAAAGCGAAAATTAAACCTGCATACCGAGTGTTTGCACGGACGTAACGTTTTTCACCCGATTTCTGCAGTTTTCACAATGAAACTAAGCTATTCTAATATTTTAACACCTTTACACTGCTGAAAAATGATTTAAACAAAGAAACAAACCTTTTTTTGGTGCTGCTTCCGCCGCGGTGGCACTTTTTCTTCTTCTCCACCGACTCCATCGGACTGTCGATGGAACGCTGAAAACACTTGATATGCATGAGTTACAAAGAAATTTACTAAAGTACTTAAGTAAAATAAAAAAAAACCGCTCCGGAAATTAAAGACACACCTCGGCTTTGGGAATAAAAAAGTCCGCGTCGCTACAAATTCCGCTGTAAAATCAGAGTAGTACATACGTTAACTCCTAACGTAAGTTTAAAATGCACTGATTATTTCACGCAGCAGTTTTTTATTTGCGCCGGATAACAAAAGGAGGTGGGAATGAATTTTTGATGCATTAAGACTAAAAAATGGCTTAAACATCGACAAGTTCCAAATGGAAGGGGAACGCCCACTTTTGGCGTAACTTCCGTTTCCGGTACGGATGGAATCCCATTAGAATATGAAAACGTATCCTATCGAGCTTCGACTTTTCGAGAAAACGGAGGCTTTGGGATATGCAAAAAAGATTGAATTAAAGGGACCATCAGCCGGGTTTTCCACGCTCATGCAAATCATATGCTAATGAGGACTTGGCAAGCATTCTGTGAACAACCGTTTCGTGGAGCGATGTTGGGAAACACCATTTCAATTGGAATAGCGCAATTAGAATACGGCTCATTTCCGTTATGAAAAGGCCCCTGATGGTCGCTTTAAAGAATGCAGTACCCACAATCTGCACAAGGCGCTTTAAAAAGCAGAAATCGTCTCGCGGATCAAGCACAAAGCGCCTGCGGAAAGTACCCTAGTGTTCGATCCTCCTGCGATCGTTATATTTTTTTGCTTGTTTTAATTTGAAAAAAAAAACATATAGTTTTTTTTTAACAACCAAAACTGATTTCCGGATTTTTCGATATTCGTGTTTATTTTCAAAGTCATCGGACATGACTGTTTTTTATTCCTTTCCCACTCAAACCATTGTGAACAACCAACAGTGATTCAATGCCTACGCTCTTCTATATACAATACAAACGGTTTATACTCTTCTATATGTGAACTGCAATTTCACCAAAAGAAAACAGGTTGTACTAGTTTTTCAGATTCAAAACCGTTCAGAAATTGGGGAAAGCAACAATTTTACTCTAGACAAGGTGGTCTCTGTCTCTGTCTCTGTCTCTATCTCTGTCTCTGTCTCTGTCTCTGTCTCTGTCTCTGTCTCTGTCTCTGTCTCTCTCTGTCTCTCTCTCTCTGTCTCTCTCTCTCTCTCTCTGTACCCCTTTATTTTTTTGTTGTTGCAATCCTGTTTTTTCTTCACAAAAGTTGTGAACACAGGGGCCAAATGACCAAAAGCTCCCCTATCTCTTACACAGAAATTGGGGAAAGCAACAATTTTACTCTAGACAAGGTGGTCTCTGTCTCTGTCTCTGTCTCTATCTCTGTCTCTGTCTCTGTCTCTGTCTCTGTCTCTGTCTCTGTCTCTGTCTCTGTCTCTGTCTCTCTCTGTCTCTCTCTCTCTGTCTCTCTCTCTCTCTCTCTCTGTACCCCTTTATTTTTTTGTTGTTGCAATCCTGTTTTTTCTTCACAAAAGTTGTGAACACAGGGGCCAAATGACCAAAAGCTCCCCTATCTCTTGCACATGAGTGCGGATTAGATAGCGTTCGTTCAATGGAACCAAATTTTTGTACGCCCTGCAACAAAAAAGTCACGTGCTGTAGTTCTCGCCAACACTCATTGGCATACCACATTTTCTTTTTGACGCCATTTTGCGTACTCTTACCGAAATAGCGTTTTCTATGCGGGAACAAGCGCGTTTTTCCGAAAATGCCATTCACAGAAGCAGCTTATAAGTGCATTTCGGAGAAATATTTCTCAGAAAAGTTAAAAATCTATATTTAAATTTTGTAAAGCTACATATCACAATCATATTTGGAGATATCACACCTCGAACCATAAAATTCTTGACGTTACACGTGAGCCTTATCGCAGATAACAGTTCGTTTAAAGGCAGATATCGCTGTCTCAATCAGCAATGGCTCGTCTTTTCCTACTGCTAGCTGTCTTTTCACAGGCTTTGGGTAAGTGTTTTAACAAAAAATACATTGTAAAATTACTTTATAAAAGCAAAAATACAAAATTTTCAGCCTTCTCTGTCCCCAGCCATGAGGAACGCCTCACCGGCCAGGGGCTGGTCGACTTTGTCAACTCAAAGCAGGCCTTGTTCAAGGTACAAAAAGCTCTACAGAATAGATTTTGAGCAATTTTTAGGCGGAATTGAGTAAATTCACCACTGAGGAGATGCATATGAGGGCTATGAAGGGAGAATTTGCCAAGTTCAACCGCGAGTCTGCGCCAGTGGCAGAGGAGATTCAGATGGACAACAGCCAGATTCCGGCGAGGTGAGTCTCTCTCGCTCTCTCTCTCTCTCTCTCTCTCTCTCTCTCTCTCTCTCTATCTATCTATCTATCTAATTTATCTAACCTCACGAGTTCGTCAACGCGATCAGCCCTCAACCTTCACAGCTTCTTCGTCATTACCTTACTCTTTTTTCGTCCTTGTTGCCATTTTCTGCCTTCTTGGATCATTATGGGCTAAAATACAAGCTGAATGTGGCTTTGGAATGCGCTTAATAGAAATCTTGGTTCAAAAAGTGAAGCAAAGTATACCAGATGGGGTGGATCAGCCGCTTTAGTGAGGGGAAGGAGAGCAAATGACCCTCATAGATTGTGGGAATCACGTTAACGGAGTTATGTTAATCGCTTTTATGTAATCGCTTTGTTTTCGCTTTCTTTATGCCTCCTCCTCGTCCATCTCTTTCTCCCTTCCTTCCTCCCTCCCTCCCTCCCTCGCTCCCTCCCTCTCATACACAAACGCACACTTACTCATTCTTTCCATCTTTTTGTCATTCTGTCATTCTCTCTCTCTCTCTCTTTCCTTCTTATTCACTTTTTCTCTCTTTTATTCTCTGTCTCGCACCATGCTCCTTTCTCTGTCTCCCTCTCCTCTCATATCTAGGCACCGCAAGCTCCACCCACTTTCGGTGCGAAAAGGGGCGAAAAGTAATTTCCGGGTCAAAATCTGTTTAAAAATGGTGTTACGAGCGTATTTGTAACGACATTACAAAAAGA